>LOJH01011621.1:7752-23650 GCA_001685095.1 Ellobius talpinus
CCCGGGTTTCTGGAGTTTTAAGATGGGTTGGCTGCTGTACCTTGCTCCAGGTTCGCTTGACTTTGGGTTCATTTTAGCAGCTTAGGAGTGATGTCACACTTGGAACAAGACAAGTTGTAGCCTGGCTCAACGGCCAAGGTCCACAGCTTGAGTCTCCTCCTCAGCTGTCCTGTTAACAACCAGTCAGCTTTGCTGAAGTCACGTCTTGAATTAATTGTGTCCTGAGGAAGAGATGCCACAGTCAATCTAGTTTAAGGAAGTGCGGAGAAGGGCAAACAGATTTATTTTAGGATGACCGGCAGTTTGTGTCCTCCCCTCACTTCCCACAAACCTTTGCTGAAGAACTAACAATGCGTAAGACGAAGGACACAGGGCTTCACTCGTTCCCCAGAGTCCCAGCCCACCTTCCCAGGTCCTCCAACCAACCTCTACGTCTGCCCCATAGAAAGATAAAAACCAGTGCAGGGTGACTGAGAGAAAAGGAAGGCAAGTCCACAAATGGACTCTAAGAGTCAGGAGCCGCAACAGCCAAGAGGACTCATGATGGGGCCAGAGCAAGAACGAAAATAGGTATGAAGCGGAGGTCAGCGTGGGGGGGAAAACAGGCCAAAGACCAAGATCAAGAATGTGGCGGGTGGCCAAGCAAAGTTTGTATCAGGAACCTGATGGGGTCTGCGGCTTCATCTTCAGTTCTGCAAGCTCACATCCATCCCATCACCTACTGGAACTGAACCCCACTGAGCTAACGGAACCCACTCCAGCACTGACACAGTTATGCCTGCGAGGGTTAATCATAGTTACAAAAACTACTTCACCGAACGTGCTCTTTCTGAATACACCTTACTTCCACACCAAATATTACTTTTTAAATTATATTTATTCCTTTATGGTAAAACATGTCAGAAGCATGAAAGAGTTCCTAAGATCGCCGAACAACATTTAAGCCCATGCCTTTTTTTAAAAACGTATGAACTCTCTGTATTGGATTGCTTCAATAATCCCACGAGAGAGAGACCACCACCCTACCACACAGATCAAGAACCAAAAATTTGGACAGGATAAGCAACGTGTCCAAAGTGACACTTACTTTATAATTAGTTTGTTTTTTGTTTTTTTTTTGAGGGTGGGGGTGTGTGTGCCACAGCAAGCAGGAAGATGTCGGAGGACGACTTTGGAGAGTCAGTCGTCTGCCTCCACCACATGGGTTCGGGGGAATGAGCTCAGATTAGCAAACTTGGTAGCAAGTGCCTTTACCCACTGGACCACCACAGGACCCTGGATATCAAGATTTATCCACAGGGCAGGCTGACTCAGAATGTGTACATTACAATGTCTCCACATTATAGAGATGGACTCGAAGCGTCAGGAGTAGAAAACAACTACCCATGGGGATGGAGAGGTGGCTCAGTGGTTAAGAGCACTGGCTGCTCCTCCAGAGGTCCTGAGTTTAACATATATATATATATATAATATATATATATATATCTGGGGGAGCTATTCATACCCCCAACTGCAAGTCGGGGGACCAATGGCCTTAGAGCTGCTCAAGAACTATGATGAAAATCACCACCAAGGTAGTGACAGTAGTAGCCATAAACACACGCGTTAAAGAGAACTAGCCAGGAGTGATGGTACACTGCTTTAATCCCAGCAACTGGGAGGCAGCGGCCAGTGGAGGCCAGACTTGTCTACACAGTGAGTTCCAGGACAGCCAGGGCTGGAGAGATGGCTCCATGGATAAGAACACTTGCTCATGAAGAGGACCAGGGTTCAGTTCCCAGCACCCACAGGGTGGCTCACTAGGAAGCAAGAGAATCAGATCCAAAGGTAAGGAGCTTAAAAACCCCATCCGGTATGGTGCTGGGGGAAAGACAGAGCAAAATGGAAACTAGAGATGGGTCAGAGGACAAAAGTCAGAAAAACGGACATGAGGAAAACTCACTAGGAACCCCAGAAACTGTGTGTGTGTGTGTGTGTGTGTGTGTGTGTGTGTGTGCAGGATCCTCTATCCTCTCATTGAACCCGGAGTTTGTTATTTTGACTAAGTTGTCTGGCCGGAGAGCTCTGGCCCTACCTTCACCACCCCACCCCCAGCACTGGGGCTACAGACCAACGTCAGACCATTATGCAAGGACTGAGAATCCTAACTCAGGTCATAGTACAAGTGGAGCAATCATTTTATCCGCTGGGCCTCTCCTCGGATACCCGTTTATTTTACAGGGAACTCAGCCAGCAAGCTCAAAGGATCAAAAGAGCAAAGTTGAGTCAGATGAGGGCCGACCACCTCTTCTGCGTTCTCTCTCTCTCTGTCTCCCTCTCTCCCTCTCTCTCTCTCTCTCGACCATCATCTGCAGAAACTTCTCCCCACAAACAGCAGTTTTATTTTGGAGGACAAATCTCATTCTCAGTTCCTCCCAGGTGCAGCCCCAATCTGCCCCCAGCCCCCACTGGCCAGTTAAGATGTATCTGTCCGCAGTTTCAGAACAGATGCTTACTTGCTTGATTAAAAAAAAAGAAAAAAAAAGTGATGTTGGGCTGTCAAAGCAGAAACGGACATCTTTTTCTGAAAACAGAAAGAAATAAGATCCTGGTATGTGCTATACAAACACAAGCAGAGAGGCATAAAAGCCTGCATTTTAGGCTTCTCTGTGCTTCAGTAAAGGTAGGTAAATCAGGCAGATGTAAATAAGGCATCGCCACATTATGTAAACACGAAACCACAGATTCAAGATCAGCAAGTCTGAATTCCGGAAGTGGACAAAAGGACACAGTCACTGAAAAGCCTGCCTTCAGGAATTTGGATGCTCAGAAAACAACTCCAGTTTTCTTGGAGGAAGCGGTGATGGAGCAGGTGTGTCAGAGACACATGTGCTGGTGGAAAATGTGTTAAAATAAGTCTAAAGAGTTTAGAAAACATTTCAGAATACACAAGCTGGCGTTAGGGACTTCCCTCACCAGAAAGAGCCCCTTTGCTGTCTTTCGGAAGGCAGAAAGGGGTTTCAACGAAGTTTCAAAGCCACGGTCCAGGCTATTTGCAAGCCCTGCGGCTTTTGTTCTCAAGTATCAGCAAATGTCCTTTCCTGTTCTGTGCTAGCCTGGACTTCACCAGCGCGCGGTGCAGCTGATTCGTGGAGAGGCTGTGGGATTTCCAGGTATTTATGGGGATGTCAAAGGAGCTTGAGTCCTTAAAGCTTCCCTCGTCGGGATTGGGAAACCCAGTCATCCTCTACAGCAAACCAAGCCAAGGAAGGTCAGGAGATGCGGGCAGCGAAACGCCAGGTGGAGCTGAAGGCTCCAGGAGCCCGTAGTGACGCACTGGAAGGCCGACCTGGAAACCCGCGTGCCACCATCGGCCAGAGGCGGAGCCCAGAATTCAGGGCTGGCCCTCTGGCTGGGGCCACGCGGGGCGGCTTTCCAGGTCCGCCTCTGAAGATTGTGTGCATTAGAGTTCTGAAACAAGCATAGACCTAATCTGCAATGAGATGGAAGTCCTAGATCACTCAGCACACAATTCCTCGCAGACACGAGACAGGAGAGTGCGCAAAGACCCAACTACGCCAAACTGGCTTAGATGCCAAAGACTACGATTCCCAGCATTCATAAGCCTAGCGCGTTGCATGCCGGGAACTGTAGTTTCTCCCCCACCATCCACACGGACCCGGGAGGGTATTCAACCCCCTACATATTCCTCTATTTCGAAAAACAACGCCGAACAGAGAGGTGACGTCGAACGTAGGGCTGAAATGGCTCCCAACGTGACCCCCGTCGCAGACGGGAAAAAGATAAAAAACGCGTTGTCTTGGCTACCGTTTCCCCTAGTCACGGAATAAACGTCCTGTAGGAGCCGGAAGTGGTTCCCCGGGACCTCTAGGAAAGGACAGACGCGCTCTGCGCTTACGTTCATTGGACGGTTTTCCTTGGAAGCCAAGGCTTCCCAGGCCAAGGGGTGGCCCGGCGTGTGAGGGGCCCGCGGAGCCATCCGATTGGAGGAAAGCTGCTGGCCAAGCCCAATCGGAAGGAGCCACGCTTCGGGCTTCGGGCACCGCACCTGGACAGTTCCGATTGGTGGGCTGGGGTCCCCCCTTGCGTCCCCATTGGGTGCCGAGAGTGCGTGGTGAGGCGCGATTGGTGTGTTCGTGTTTCCCGTCCCCCGCCCGCAGGCAGCGGGGTGAAAAAGCGGCCCGACCTGCGCGCGGTTTAGTGGGCGGATCGACCGGGGGGCTGGAGGTGTGAGGACCTGAAGACTCGGAGTCGGGGGGCGGAGGCGGCTCCTGCAACCGAAGAGGACTTGCGACTCTCCGTCCGCGCACCATGAGGGTCCTATGGGTGTTGGGCCTCTGCTGCGTCCTGCTGACCTTCGGTGAGTGATCGGGCATCAGCAGGTGCCCCCCCCACCTTCGGCGCGACCGCTTCTCGAACGTTCTGGGGGCGTTGAGCCTGGGAGGGGCCCGCCAGGAGCTGCAGAGGGTCCAGGGGGCCGTCTCCCTTCTAAGGAGACTCGGGTGATGATGATGCTTGCCCCGAGACTTCTAGGAAGAGGCCACTCGGAGCCGGGGCATTTAAATGCCTTGCGGATGGAGCTGGAGCGCTCCCTGAAGTCTCGCTGGCGGGGCGCGGCCTCTCGGACTCTTCTCCCGGGGGAGCCTTGCGCGGGCCCCTCCCTAAAGACTTTTGTCATCAGATCCGACCTTTGACCGCCCCATCCAGAGGACCCCCGGCCCCTGCCCTCCGATTCTTCGGAAGTGTGTTTCCGTTTCCCGACAGTGTTTGCGAGCGCGGGGCCTCGGGCCAGCGTCTTGGCGGTTGCCCCGTGTCCGATCCCGATGTGCTAGGAGCTCAGTCCTTGACACGTCTTCCCTCTGGGGCCGGATTTCGGTTCCCCTCTCCAGAAGTTGCACAAACCCTGTTTGCATTCTGACCTGTGATAACTAAGAGAGGCCCACGGTTCAGCTTAGCCAGTGTAGAGGCCTCCACGCTGTGTGCAACACGTGTGGGTGTCGGTGGGGCCTGTGTCACTCACTGCCTCGTTTCGGAGGAACGCTGGACAGAAGTGATAACTGCCTGGTCTTCCCGAGTCTCCTGGGGGTCTTTGAGTATTTACATTTAAACCTCAGAGCACTAACTCGGCTTGACACTGGTTATTAAAAACAGTACATCCCCACATCTTGTTAAATTTTGTTAACTTTAACTGTTGCCCCATTTGATCTTGTTCTTTGAATGGAGGAGAGGAAGCGGTAGTGTTTGAGAGTTTTTTATTTAACCTCCTTCCTCAGGGTTCGTTAGAGCTGATGATGAAGTCGACGTGGATGGGACGGTGGAAGAGGACCTGGGTAAAAGCCGAGAAGGCTCAAGGACAGATGATGAAGTCGTGCAGAGGTCGGTGCACTTGAAACTGTTGATAAGCCCTGGAAGTTTGGGACACAGCGGGTGCTTTTCTCCCAGACAGTTGCCAGTGATACAAAGTAATCAGGAATTCTTAGGAGGACCCAGTTATCTGCCTACAGAAGTCTCTCCTGCTGCTAGGAGCGACTGCTGAGTCAAGGAGGAAAGCAGAGTGAGGTGCTGGGGAGAAAGAAGCCAAGCATCTGAAGATAGATGGTCGGGATACTGCAGGCTGTACAGCTCATACTGGGAGCTCTCTAGAAACCGACAAAAGACTTGACATTGGCTTAGTTCGTTTGTTGAAGAACTTAGACCAGTAACTTTGAAATACACCTTCTACAATGGGTGAACAGTGTTTTAGATTTTGACCTCTTAAGGATTAGTGACCATACTATAAAATGCTCACTGTGAGAGCAGGCATACATGAGAAACTTGCTTCTCAGTAGAGGATAGCTGGGTTTGTTTCCTGGGAATTTTAAGAACTATTTCCAACCGAGTGTTAAACAACCCATTACTGCCATAACAATGAGCTGTTACATTAGTGACATTTTATAAAGGCTTACATTTCACCCTTTAGCGAGACAGTCTTCAGAGGCCACTATGTCCTGACTGGAGACTCTCTCAAGAATGAACGCCAAGTGTTTGCTTCTCTGCTTTGATTTCCTTAGGGAGGAAGAAGCTATTCAGCTGGACGGGTTAAATGCATCCCAGATCAGAGAACTTAGAGAGAAGTCTGAGAAGTTTGCCTTCCAAGCTGAAGTTAACAGGATGATGAAACTGATCATCAATTCACTGTACAAAAATAAAGAGGTGGGTGTCTGTCACAGGCTTAGGACAGCAGTTTGTATCCCTGTGGTAGTGCTTGCAGCCTTTCGTAGTGGATTGTAAAGATTTAAGTGCATGGCGATTGTAAAGTTTAAATACGCAATAGGAATGAAAAAGAATTGCTGCTGTTTAGGGGAGGAGGGGATTAGATGCTTTCCCGGTCTTGCCTTTTAGCTCAGAATATGCTTATGGCCTGTTGCCTCAGGGGCAGTCACACAGGCCCAGCTCTGAGGTGTAGCGATGGAGGGTGGGAGGAGAGTATTCCTGTTCTCACCCGGTCAGGTAGCCCTTGTTTTATAAAGAGCCACGCCTAGCTTTTTATGAGGACAGTGAAGCCATCCTGTACCATAAAGAGTTTGTCTTTTCATGTTTTGGGGGAGAAATGAGGACTTTGGCATGGAAACCAACAAATTACTGTGCTGGAGGGTTAATCTCAGTGTTAATCTGACTTCTAGATTTTCCTGAGAGAACTGATTTCAAATGCTTCTGATGCTTTAGACAAGATTAGGCTCATCTCCCTGACTGACGAGAACGCACTTGCGGGAAATGAAGAGTTAACAGTCAAGATTAAGGTAAGCTTACCTCAGCTGTCTCCTTTTTAAAGAGGATGCTCAGAAGCCAGGCTCTCCATCAGTTGGATACAGTGGGTATAATATTCTATTATCCAGTGGAAAATAACTCGCTAGTCACAGTGGGTTTGGTTGGAAGTCTTAGGGCTGCTTGTGGGACAGATGTGACGTTGCCTGTCCTTGTTAGACGTATTGGGACACAGTCAACCTGGTTATGCTGTGCTTGCTTTTCCCTGCGGTGGCAGTGATCACTGTGACAGGGCCTTATGGCTCCTGAAACCAAAAATGGATCCTACCTGGCCCTTGAGGAAAAGGCAGCCAAGTCCTGGGCTTGGTCATTCCACAGGCTGACTGAGCAGCCATCTGGAGTATCTAGATCTGGTTGCCACGGTGCACAGGGTCGCACATCAATTAAAGCCTGAGGGTCACACCCCACTCCCACTTGTAACTTGACTGGGCAGAAATGATCACGTGGCCAGTGGATGGATGGATGCGTGCACATCCTACAAGGCTCCTGGGGACAGCCAGGACTATTTAATGAAGAACATTGATGATCACAAATCCCTAAATCGGGTATCATTCAAATTTAGTCCTTTTGTTTTCTGTGAAATAGTTTTCCTGGGATTTTATCTTCGAAATGCTTGATTTGGATTAGTATTTGTTCTCTGACATTTAAACAAGTCTCTGCCTATTTTTCCTAAACACACTGCGCTTAAAAATATAAAGAAATGTACTTTTAGGGTGTGTTTTTGAAAAACGTCATAAAGTAGACCGTAAAGTGGCACATCTCTATCTAAAGTTGATTGGGACCAAGCTGGTAATTTCTCCATGAGAGCCTGGCATTGGCATAATGTGAATATTAGGGAGCCTGACTTTCTGGTTCTTTTGTTGCTTTTAGTGTGATAAGGAGAAGAACCTGCTGCATGTCACAGACACTGGTGTGGGAATGACCAGAGAGGAGTTGGTTAAAAACCTCGGCACCATAGCCAAATCTGGAACAAGCGAGTTTCTAAACAAAATGACAGAGGCACAAGAAGATGGCCAGTCCACTTCTGAACTGATCGGCCAGTTTGGTGTCGGGTTTTATTCTGCCTTCCTTGTAGCAGATAAGGTCATTGTCACATCAAAACACAACAACGATACCCAGCACATCTGGGAATCAGACTCAAATGAATTCTCTGTAATTGCTGACCCACGAGGAAACACACTAGGACGGGGGACAACAATCACGTGAGTATCACTGATTTGGACACTAATAAAATGGGGATCCCGATTCTCGAGTTAAAGCTTTCTAAGCACATGGTTTATTGCGAGCCCTGCTTTCTAACCCATAAAATGAGGAAATTGCTGTCGCATTGGAAGTAAGACTTGAGATGTGCAGAGGTCTGGGTATCGAAAGTTACGATTGCTATGGTACACAGAGAGCACAAATAGGAAGTAAGCTCTCCCGAGGGAGAAGCTGACGGGAGACCTCACAAAAGGGGTAGCTCTGTGGGTTTTCCAGATTAGAGAAGGAGGTTGAGTTGCTTGAAGAAGCCTGGATAATAGAGAGTGTGGCAGATGTTCGTGGAGGAATAGACTGGCAAGATTATCAGGGTACTTACTCTGTAATAATGCCTCAGCCTGACCTTTGACCTCAGATACATTGGGACAGTTTCATAGCACAGTGGTTGGTTAGTAAAGCAAATGAAACTATACAACAGGTCTGGTTTCTTTCCCTTGGTAAGATTTCGTTTTTTTCAAGTCCTACATCACCAGTCCCCCTTACTCCTGAATGCCAGGTATGCTTTGGGGTTCAAATGGGAAATAGGTAGATGTCACACAGGGCTCGGGCTCATTAGGGTTTGAAAAATAATTTAGGAGTGACAAGGAAGAAAGCGTGCTAAGGGATGCCCACATTCAGGAAGAGTTATCAGAGACTTTCTGGAATGCTGGCGTTAGCTTTAGATACTCTAGACAGCAAGCAGGCTCTGTTTGAAGGCTCCAGGAGCAATGCAGGACAGCCCAGCTGAAGAATGGGGAGTCCAGAATGAGTAAAGGGGAAGAAGGGAGAGGACATGAGCCAGTGCAGTGTTGTTTGTGAAGGGAGAGGACATGAGCCAGTGCAGTGTTGTTTGTGAAGGGAGAGGACATGAGCCAGTGCAGTGTTGTTTGTGAAGGGAGAGGACATGAGCCAGTGCTGTGTTGTTTCTGCTCTCACCCTCAGTCAGCTGCTCTAAGTCTGAGGAGATCTGTGGGAGCTAAGTGATTAGGTCAGAAAATTCGCATCTGGTAAATGTTGCTGCATCCCTCCTGGTCACTCTGTTGATTTATTTTACCATGTTCTTCCACAGCTTTTAAAGCCAGACTTGGCTTGTACACATCATATTCCTTCAGCACACAAATGTTAGTGTGCAAGTGGGCAGGAGGGGACTGCTCCTGGATTCTCAGCACATAAATGTTAGTGTGCGAGTGGGGGGAGTGCCCCTGGCCCACACTCCATTCTCAGCAGTGCAGCATCTTACAAGGCATGGAATCCCTCTGCCTGTAGACACCAAGTCCAATAAACAGGGCATTCGTTTGATAGAACCTGTGCACCCTCCCATATTCTCAGTGACAGACTGGGTGGTGATACTGGGTTATTTGGGGAGCAGGGACAGGAATTTGGTCAGTACACGATCAGTACAGAGCCAGCCATACAGCCCTGCAGGACTGACTGTAGCCCAGCTCAGCAGTACCGTGACATTGTCAGCCTGCGGCTGCCTCCTTTAGCCCATCTGCTGCACTTCCTGTGCATGTCTCAGCCCATCTGCTGCACTTCCTGTGCATGTCTCAGCCCATCTGCCGTTTTCACCTTCTGTCCCAAGAATAGAACTCAGGTCTTGAGGCTTAGACGCAAGCACCTTTGTCTGCGTGCCCTCTTGTCAGCCTGAAAGTTGACTCTTAACACTTCGTCCAAATTGTCTAAGCAACAGCTTCCAGTTGCTGCCAGAACTTTGCATATCACCAAGACACAGTACATGTGACCACAGACTTGTGACCCGAGAAAGCCTGCATCATATCCTGTTGGTAGTAGGGGCCTCTAGATTGTGAGGCTTTTATTTTATTTTTCCAAGACAGGGTTTCTCTGTGTAGCCCTGGCTGTCCTGGAACTTGCTCTATAGACCAGGCTGGCCTCAAAATCAGAGATTGCCTGCCTCTGCCTCCCAAGTGTGGGATTAAAAGCGTACACCACCACCCCCCAAGAAGCTTTTCCTTTTTGCCAGGTGAATCTGCTGTGTTGGCAGTCTGCCATGACTTGTTTCTGATAGGTGGGGAGGATAAGGAAAATAAGCTAAACTAGCGCTGCTGCCGTAGAGCTTTGTAGAGCACTGTGCAGTGTGGCAGCTACCTTAGGTCATGTCTGTTGAGTGCTCAAGAGAGTGGCCTCTCCCTCTCCCTCCCCGCCCTCCTCTCTCTGTTTTGGGTGGGGGTGTGGTTGTACACATGCTTGTGGATGGGAGCCAGAAAACAGCCTCGAGTCTCCTCCTTCAGAAACTTTTCCTCCTTTTTCTCCTTTGAGATGGTTGCAGTGGAGCTTGATTAGGTTGGTGTGGGTGGTCAGCTCCAGGGGTCCTGTGCTGGGTGACAAGTGCACCCCACTGCGCCCAGCTTTTGATGGGTGCCGGGGATCGAACTCAGGTCTTCAAGCTTGCAGAGCACACTGTACTAGCATATTTTTATTTAGAAATACTTAATCATTTATTTAGAAATACTTAATCTAAGTCTATGAAAGTAACAATGTTTAAACTGTTTCTCACCTTAAGAAATGAAAATTTCCAACATCATCAGATTTTTTGCTTTCTAATGAAAACACTTGTCCACCTGATGTTCCCATCCCCCCATATGTTATGTTTAGCTCACAGCCTTCTCATGGGGAGGGGGTTCTTACTGTCAGTGTCATTGCACAGAACTGCCTGTAACAGGGCAGTAACAGTTCGAGCCAGTCTGGGCAAGCTGCATCTCATGGCGTGTTCTCCTTTCAGTCTTGTCTTGAAGGAAGAAGCATCTGATTACCTTGAATTGGACACAATTAAAAATCTTGTCCGAAAGTATTCTCAGTTCATCAACTTCCCCATCTACGTGTGGAGTAGCAAGGTCAGTCTGAAGAAAGGTCAAGCATAATCTTGACAGACGGGTGTATGTTGTGTGGAGATCTTTCATTTTGCAGTGTTTTCTGCTCTGTAGACAGTCAGGATTAAACCAGCAGGCTTAACCGTACTGTACTTTCTATACCAACAGACCGAGACTGTGGAGGAGCCCCTGGAGGAAGATGAGGCAGCAAAAGAAGAGAAGGAAGAGTCTGATGACGAAGCTGCAGTAGAGGAGGAGGAAGAAGAGAAGAAACCAAAGACTAAGAAAGTGAGCCTGGCTCTCAGCCTCAGTGTTAGGGTCTGCGGGAGGAGAGCTTCCACCCGCAAGTACAGCCTTAAGAAGCTTCCGTCGTTAAAAACTGATTTGCTTTTATTTTGAGTGTATGGGTGGTTTGCTTGCAAGTACATATGCGCTACTGTGTGCGTGGTACCCAGGCAGGAGGCCAGAAGAGGGTGTTGGATCCTCTGAAACGGGCGATAGAGAAGGTTGTGAGCAACAGGGTAGAGACTGGGAATCCACTCTCCAGTCAGTCAGTGCTCACCACAGCCATCTTTCCAGCCCTAGAAGCTTCATTCTGGGTGGGGTTTCTTGAAACTGGGTCATGTGCTATTGCAGCCTCCTGCCTCCCCAGTGCTGGATAGCTGTTAAGGTATGCATTACCCAACTGGGCGGTGGTAGCACCTTTAATCCCAGCACTTGGGAGGCAGAGGCAGCCGGATCTCTGTGAGTTTGAGGCCAGCCTGGGCTACACTGAGAAACCCTGTCTTGAAAAAAGAAAAAGAAAAAGGTGCTCATTACCATGCATGGCACATGCTTCACTTTAATAAAAAATCTGGATTTCTACATGGCTCTACTATTAAAAACAAGGCCTTTGTTTGTGTACTATGTGTTATCCTGGAATATATATAGTCGCAAATCCTCTGCATAAACCTGACTTTTTGTATTAAGTCTGCCTTCTATGTTTTGAATCTTAAGATCCTGTAAGCTTTCTGTGTCCTCTTTAGCATGCTGTGATCAATTATCAAAACATTTTCTTAACTGATTAGGAGCAGAGAAAATGGAAGTGTTGCTGGAAATTGTTGACGTTCTGATGTTGGCTGCTTTCCTTCTGTTAATTACTGGCTCATTACTGAGTGAGAGATTTTGCTTTTAGCCTGTGATCCCAGCAATTGAAAGGCTGAGGCAAGAGGGTCTTGGTTTGAGGCTAATCTGGGTCACAATGCCATAACTTAACCTATTAAAAAAAAGAGAGAGACCCTTGCTTTTAAAAAAGCTTATTAGTAGGACCCATATGAGATAGCAAATTATGGACACTTGTAGGTTAACCATTGAGTACTAAAAGAAACTTACCAAATATCTTAACTTTAGGTTGAGAAAACTGTTTGGGATTGGGAGCTTATGAATGATATCAAACCGATATGGCAGAGACCATCGAAAGAAGTAGAAGAAGATGAATACAAAGCTTTCTACAAATCATTTTCCAAGGTAAAATCTATAAGTTATTAATGAGCTGTAAAAAATTATCAGCATATTTGTTAATTTAAATATGGTATGTGACTATAAATAAGATTTCCATCCCTATTTTTCCCAATAAGATAATGCAAAAAATTTTTTAGAGCAACCGTATGTCTACTGCAAGAGTATGGAGGCCAACAGTCATGAAATCTAAATTTTTCTGACTTTGCAATCAAAATCCTATTTAAATCTCACATGAACCTTAGAGAGTGGCGTCTGGTTAGGAGTAGTCTCTGAGAGTAGTTCATTCCAAGACACATCATCTTTGTTAATGAAGCAGTACAGAATCCAAGAGTTATTCTAAACACTTAGGACTAAACTATTTATCTTTATCATATATGTATGTGTGTGCGTGTGTGTATGCGATGAGTCATCTACAGGTCTCACCAGATGGCTGAGAAACGTTATAGAAACATTAAGAGCCATTTACATAGGTAGGTGTTTGGGTTCCAACATAAAACAGGACCTAAGTTACTGAATGGCTTTAATATGACCTTGAAAGAGTTCCCTTACGTCAGACATCATCAGTCATGTGTGATACTGAAGCTGTTTCTCTAGGGTCTTTTACTGACACATTATTTTGAGTCCTAAGAATATAAAACTAGAATTAGTTTTATTGCTTCTAGTCCCTGTGTTGAAGAACTGGGCATGGCATGAAATGTAATGTCTGCTTTGCTGTCACTGTCATCAGTAGTGGTGTTATTAGCAGTCCTCATCCAAAAAACCCTTACGGAGTCAGCATTAGCCATTCTCTCTGGGCCACCTCCACACTTTCCGGTTTGGTTTGGTGAGGGCCATCTCTGCTAAATGCTGTGGGGGTGACAGCATGCAAGCCTTTGCGCTGCTTCTTCCTGTGACGTGAATAACCAAAGGACTTTCCACAGGAAAGTGATGACCCCATGGCTTATATCCACTTCACTGCAGAAGGGGAGGTCACCTTCAAATCAATCTTATTTGTGCCCACATCTGCTCCTCGTGGTCTGTTTGATGAATATGGATCCAAGAAGAGCGATTATATTAAGGTCAGTGGGCTTTTATTGTCAACTAAGTTTAAGATTTAAAAGTATGATGTCCAAAAGGTGACTCTGCTCTGTCCCCATCAGCTGTATGTGCGCCGAGTGTTCATCACAGATGACTTTCATGATATGATGCCCAAGTACCTGAACTTCGTCAAAGGTGTTGTAAGTATCTGAAGATTGGGTGCGTGGGCATAGAGTGGCGGGAGTCTAGCAGGGTTGGGTCTTTTGTATGGAGTTGTGCTGGTTACTCAGTGGGCATCTTGCTCTTTGTAGGTGGATTCGGATGATCTCCCCCTCAATGTTTCCCGTGAGACTCTTCAGCAGCATAAACTACTCAAGGTGAGTACTTGGAGCTGGGTTCCTTGCCCTGTAGTCGGAGTGCGAGGATGTTCTGTGAGGAAAACAACCTGACTCTGTGCTTAGGTGGTCTTTGACCATCCAGAAGGACTTGGCAGGCTTGACCATGCTGCCTGTAATCTCAGCAGCTTGAAGGGAAAAGCAGGAAGGTCATGAGGCCATGCTAGTCGTCAGCACTGTTAGGCCATCTACCTTAACGTGAAGTTCCAGCTCACAAAAGGAACTTCTTTCTTTCACTTTGGGGTTGTTGGGGTTCACAGCTGATACATGTCCCCAACACTGAATACAACAGAATTGAAAGGGGTACATACACACCTACTATCTGGTCCAGTTAGGTGTTATCATGGTCACCTGTAAGACCCTCAGTAAGGCCCTTTCCCACCAGTACCGCAGTAATAAGAAGACTAGGTGGCGTGAACATTACGAACACTTGTCCTAATTCTAACTCCCTGTGATGGAGTGCCGTGTGCTGCCTGTGCCTCAGTCAGTGGCGGGGGTTCTGCTGTCTCAGTTGCTGCCCTCCTGGTCTCTAACCAGATTGCCGCTTTCTGTAGGTGATAAGGAAGAAGCTTGTCCGTAAGACTCTGGACATGATCAAGAGGATTGCAGATGAGAAGTACAATGACACCTTCTGGAAAGAGTTCGGCACCAACATCAAGCTTGGTGTGATTGAAGACCACTCAAATCGGACACGGCTCGCTAAACTTCTTAGGTTCCAGTCTTCTCACCACGCAACTGACATTACTAGTTTAGATCAGTACGTGGAGAGAATGAAGGAAAAACAGGACAAAATCTACTTCATGGCTGGGTCAAGCAGGAAAGAGGTGAGATGAGATGCCGCTGGTGGGCGGCCAGTGCTTGGGGGGAGACATTCGTTGCTTAGCTTTTCATAGGCACCAGAGGAAGGACACTCACTTCAAGTCCTTGTCTTACACGGGACAGTGAATGCTGTAGAGACTCATGCAGCTAATCTGCCAAGGCAGAACTCTAAACACACGCTTCCTTGAATTTTATAGGCTGAATCTTCCCCATTTGTTGAGAGACTTCTGAAGAAGGGCTATGAAGTTATTTACCTCACGGAGCCTGTGGATGAGTACTGCATTCAGGCCCTTCCTGAGTTTGATGGGAAGAGGTTCCAGAACGTGGCCAAAGAAGGCGTGAAGTTTGATGAGAGTGAGAAAACGAAGGAAAATCGGGAGGCGACCGAGAAGGAATATGAGCCCCTGCTCAACTGGATGAAAGACAAGGCCCTTAAGGACAAGGTACTTTGCTGTGGGCAGACTACAGCGTCTACACTCGTTATCCACAAACTCGGCTACACCTGCTGCCTTGGTAACCACTAGCCGTTGCAGAGAGTGGCACTTGTAGCCTCGGGTACTCGGGTACCAACAGGAAACGCAGTGCAGCTCAGTGACCTCTTCATCTGCTGTGCCTAAGACCCGGGGTTTGGGCTCCAGCCCCGCACAGCAGTTGTAGAGTAAGATTTTAGTACAGGGCTGGAACGAGCTCGCAGCTTAGAGAAGTTTATGTTGTTGAGTACTGATTTTACTGATTTTGCACTAAGTTTTTACAGATTTAAGTTTAAATCTGTAACTTAAAAAAAAATTAAGTCAGTGTCAAAGATTCCTGATCTGAGTGCCTGTCTATCATCTGGGATGGTGGATGCTCACTCGGGTCTAACGTTTCTCATCCTAAGATTGAAAAGGCCGTGGTATCGCAGCGTCTCACAGAGTCCCCCTGTGCTCTTGTGGCCAGCCAGTATGGATGGTCTGGGAACATGGAGAGGATTATGAAGGCACAAGCATACCAGACAGGCAAGGACATCTCTACAAAGTAAGTGACTGGGGTGTCCCTACCGTGCTGCCACTCTGGTCCTCTTATCTGCAAATGTACATTTTTCTGATCTGCTCCATGTATCATCCTGACCTTCCTTATTTCGCTTTGGGTTAAGAATAGCATCCATCGGTCAGGTGATGGTGGCACATGCCTTAATCCCAGCGCTGGTCTGTCCAGGGCAGCCATAGCTTCATGGAGAAGCCCTGTCTGGGGCGGGGATGATGTCCACACTTACATCATGGCTCACCAGTGGTTTTTGGTTTGATTTTTTTTTTTTTTTTT
>LOJH01011622.1:11967-26310 GCA_001685095.1 Ellobius talpinus
CTCTCTCTCTCTCTCTCTCTCTCTCTCTCTCTCTCCACACACACACACACGCACTTTCTCTCTCTCTTTGTGTGTATGTGTTTGTCTGTGTTGTTAAAAATACTTTAATTATGTAAAACAATAAGCAGACTATCCTATGAACACGGGGAGATCAGAAGACAAAAAATTATAGTATGGAGTTCTTGATTAGATAAAATAGACATGTTTATGGATACACTGCCATCTCACTCATATGGATACTATGCATCATTTACCAAGAACAGAACTAGAAAGTCAAGTAGAAATGCTTGCTCCAAATCTGTACAAAAAAAGTGGGAACAAACTCCATGAAGCACATGAGCTAACTATGTGTGCTTATGTGCAGAGGGAGCTATGAAGAAGAGAACAGAAATACTTTATGTGGAAGTAGGAGGCAGAGAGATTTCCTAGATGATCTGGTGAACAGTCTGAGTGTGACATAAGTGGAAACAGTGGACATTTAGGGACCCAGATGGAAATAACATGAAAGAGTTTGATGGCTCCTTATATACTCTGAAAGCCCCAGAGGCCAGTAAGTTCAGAGAAGAGAGTTCTATTGAAGACAGGGGATAGAAATGCAAGGAACGAGAAGGAAATGTAAGCATATCTTCAGTGTGTCCTGTAAAGCTAAGTCCTTTATATTATGCACTTTGTGCCAGCTACTAAATGAATGTGTTTTATTGTTAGAGATTAAATAAAGTCTAAACACGTCTCTAATATTGAGACTCCTATTAGTGCAATTCTGAAGTTATAAATGCTTTCATTTATCTATTTATCCGTCCATCCATCCATCCATCCATCCATCCATCCATCCATCATCTATCTATCTATCTATCTATCTATCTATCATCTATTTTTTTGTTTAACACTCTTCCCCAAACTCTGCAAGTATGTTAATAAATCACATGTTTAAACTGGGATCAGGGTCTAGGGAACTCTTGGTATGTAAAGTACTGACCAAGCAGCCTGAGAATCTAAGGTCAGAGCCAATGAACTCAGGAAGAACTCAGATGCAGTACTATACATCTGAGATTTCCTATACTCCTATGGTGTTCATGGATGTGGAAGTATGAAAATTATCTAGAAACTCATAGACCACCAATTGGTACATGTAATACAGCTGCAAAAAATAAAAAAGAAAGAAAAGAGAGACACTACCTCAAAACAAGATAGAAGACAAAAGTTGACTCTTAAAATTTACTCTCAGAGCTCCCTCCATATGAAGAAGCATGTACTACCCAGATTTACACACACACATGTCATATGCACATACATCTATACTACGATGTGCAGACAAGTGTGTGTGCATGCACGCACACACACAATTAACTTTCAAATTTCTTTTTATAGAATTCTACTTTGGGAAACCAAGTAACAAAATTTTAATTATTACAATTGTATTACCATTAAAGGAACAAAAATAAGCTGAAATTTTGTATTTTCTAGCAAAAGTTAGAAAAGTTAAAAATGTTAAGAATTACTTAGATTTTTTCATTTATTTATACTTTAATGACACATGTTCACTGTACAATATATGATATTTCTTAAGGACATTTGTATACAATATATAAAAGGAGTTCTCATGTATTTTCAAGAAGAATTTATGATACGGTAGATAAGACAAACTGGTAAACATGACCTCCCAGCAGTGTTATAACTTAGCACTAAGTGGGGTGGTGGTAAGAAGCATTTGAAATTTGGGATACACAAATGAGAACACTTTGAACTAGATTTAACTGAACATGATCCCTTCCTTTGCTATTTGGGGCATACAGAACATAATTTCACAGATGATATATTTTTCTTAATGTGATTTTCAGACTACATCTAATGGAAAATTCCTGGTTAGGATTCAGAGACATGGTACAGATGCTCAAACACATTTGTATGCAATTATTTCTAAAAGCCAACGCCAGGGTACAGACTCTATTGAAATGGCTTCTGGGATAGCTGGCATAGCATATTACATCAGCTTCCAATCTTTAAGTAAGACTCAACTCTGAGTTTTTAAAATAGAGATACTCTGTGTAATATCATTCTTGACACATTGTTCAAGAGTGTATGAATATAGGACTCATATGAACAAGGACTGAGAGTATATATTTAATATTTTAAACAAATACCCCTTCTTGAAACTATGAGAATTTTGCTTTATATAATAATATTAGAAGCTCAATATAAAGTTTCTACAAAAACATGTGAAAATAACTAAATATACAAAAGAAATGAACATCATTGACTTGATTTATTGTGCAGCTTCGAACTCGTTTTACAGACTTTTCCCTTAAAGAACAATTTAAAAGTATTTAAAAAAATGTGATTCCCCCCCTATTCCTTTAGCAGTTAGTCTTATGGAGACACCCTAAGCAGCAAACCAGAAATATATTCTTATTCAAAATAGTTATGAAGTGCATTTGTCACTAACCTCATCAGGACCATTCATAGCACGGAATAGTAGGATGATATTGGCTGTTCGATGCTTTGCTTTCCAGGGTATTGTCCTTTCACAGAAGCAACAGCCCTGGAGACTCTTGGAGACCGGACTGGAGGAAGCCCTGCCTTCACCATCTGATGGTCATTTCCATGAACTTGTATTTTAAGAATAGGACTTGATTCAACAAAAGAACCATAAAGATGTGTTGCTACATCAACTAGACTTCAAAACAAAATTCTGTCTCATACTATTAATGTTCTAACATCCAAAGCATGCCAGCTCCTCTTTTACTGCATGCTTTACTCTGTAGGAGGGGGTCACTTAGATCATGGTCCCCCTAGGAATGCATGGGGCTACTGGAGGACATTGCTGTTCCCTTTCTGATCCCTGCAGGGAAGGAAGCAGCAGCCTGTGGATCAACTACTTTTCACCTGCTGTTGGTCTCAGCTACAGCCCTTTCCTTTCCAATAATTGCAAATGACAGACTCTCTAATGAGGAATTCGAGTTGAACACATAGAAGTTTGTGTGGTGCGGATCTCTATGATTTGGTCCCTATCAGTCTTTTCTCCTTCTTCATTTTTTTGAGAGATAGAGAAAAAAGAAAAACGAACAAACGAAAAACATGGAGGAAGGGGCTGATGACTTAATGAGAACCAGTTTTTTGTTGTTGTTGTTGTTGTTTCAGTTTTTTGCGACATGGTTCCTCTGTGTAGCTTTGGCTATCCTGAAACTCACTCTGTAGACCAGGTTGACATCAAACTCAAAGAGATCTGCCTGACTCTGCCTACTGAGTGCTGTGATTAAAGGCATGTGCCACCATCACTCAGAAAAGAGAAACATTCTTTTCAAGAGAAAAATGCTCTCTTACCATTTGACATAAAAACTTATCAACCTAAGAGAAACTCAATATTTCTGTTTCTGCCACTCATTTCTTTCATATTAAAAGATTACTGGAAACATCCCTGGGTAAATATCTCTCTTCATTACCAAGTCCCATTGTATCTCAACGTTCTCATCAGCAGGATGGGTTGATGTAGCATAGGGAACAACAGAATAAGGACAGTCCTGTCAATCCACTACCCTCTTCTAGTGAGGGTTCACTGAGACCCCTCCTTGGCACAGCTGATGTGGAACTTCCCTTGAGAACCACACTGCAAATTAAAACAGCTAGAATCCATGAGGATGCTAGGGAAATGCGCTAGTCATCTTTAATATGTGCCTTGCCATCTTTACTTGGTATGTTTTCCCCCCAAATGAAAACTGTGAATGGCAGTAAAGAAGCTATTATGATCAGTGATGAAAGGTTAAGAAGCGCATGGTTTGTAGTAGACAGGCTTGAATTTACAACCCAACTCAAACGTCAGCTACGTGACCTCAGATAATGCAATTTAGCCTTTCTTAGCGTCAGCATCTTGTTGTGTGATATGAAAAAGCATAAAAAAGCACACGGCCAGGTAAACACAGTGATCTCTGAATATGTATTAGCAAACAACTGGGAAGACACGAATGCTTCAAGATAGTCATTCCATTCGAGGAAAAAAATGAATCAAAGGGAATTGGGGACACGCGGGATGCAAGACACATAACTTTAATGCTAGGCGCACCTGTCCTCATTGTCACTAGTGCTCGTCATTCATTTGTAAATAATGAGTCAGTGTTCATCATTGAAGGAGCCTAAAAGACCAGAATGAGTCTGAGAGAGACACCGCTTTGAGAGTAGTGGTCTAAACTGAGTAAAAATTGGGCAGTATAAACTCATCACACAGGCATGTGGGTGAGTCAACAGGAAATGACTGCTCTATATTCACAAAACATGGTTTACAGCATCAAAATTAATAGTTAAGGATGTCACTATGATCAAAGTAACTGAATGCCATGATTCAAACTTATTCTGATCAGTGCAATTCCCTTTCTCCAAAGACTGTATTTCTTAAGAGTTATATTTTAGAAAAGACAAAAGAGATGAAAACAAAAGCACTTAAAGAAAATCACCGATTCTATGTACGATACAGAGAACTGCAGCACAGAACAGAATCATCTTAAACGCGCACAGATCCATTATGACTATGTATGTACTGAGAGAATACAGAGTTGTTGTTTTTAGTATATGAAAGAGTTTACTGTGGAAAAGGTCAAATATTAGAACTGTGTTACACAGTCTCCTAGAAATTATACATTTCTAAGCCAGGACCAAGTTTCATTACTCAATAGCTGCTCTCAAGAATGAAGCTAATTTACATTTAAAATAGGAATACAGTCTTCTCTTTAAAAGCACAATGGTAAACACACCAATTTGACAATTACATTAATATGAGTATTTGCATAATCTGTCTTCTACACCTGTTCTTAATTTGAGGCAGCTGCAGGACGGATCATATCTCACTAATCTGAATGGATATTTGGATGCTCCATATAGTAATGCATTCAGTTAATATTTGGAAGCTATCTCACATTTTAAAAGTTGCCTGCCTTTTGAAAACTGGTAAGAGGCGATACTTAAGTCATACCCACTGTTCATTTAGTTAATATTAACCAAGAATAAGCACAGTACTATCAGTTACAATCTTTGCATCTTTAGTGATTTTTTTCTTCTTCATCATATTTTCCTCTGAATGGGATGCATTTATTTATATGGAAAAATACTAAAGGGAATAATAAAAATGTCTTTGGAAAATTTTACTGGAACTGTAACTAGAGATTCTACAACAAATCGATTATTGGAGCTTGGAAAAAAAAGTCTTTAGACCATCAGGAAAACACCTGTAACAGGCCACTGGGGAGGCTTTTGAATAGTTGTCTTTGAAAGGAGAAATTCCATTAACATTTTAACAAACACATTCCAAATTTAATACACAGAAGTTTAATCGTTTTAAGGCTCTGCTTCGTTTTCCTGTGCCCTCAGACACATACTCCGAATCATCAGGGAAGTCAGTTTATCACTTCTGTGCAATCTCCCAACTCATTTGTTTAAATCAGTGAGCAGGACTCTAGCTTGTGGGGTATAAGATGCCTATGTCATCTGTCAACAGAACTGCCTCCCTTTAATTGTCTGTCATGAATAGGGTATGAAGGTAGAGCTGTCTAAGGAAGTTATTTATTTCCTGAAAAATGGATGAGAACATGTTTACTAATGAACTGGAGGAACAAAGCAAGTGTTTATGTTCTATTAACCTCTGAAGAGGTGACTATTAAACAATTGTATTCTCAGTGAGATATTTTATTTTTATAAGAGCTCATAGAAGATTTTAGCACCTACTACACAAGTTACTGTAAGCTGGTGGCATTAATGCAGTTCCGTGTCTGTTTAGAAACTGCGTCAGAGGAAAGGACGCTGGCTGAGGGAGAGACAGAAAGACTTAGGTATCCATTCAATCAATGTCTGTGTTTTTTCCTGTGATGCACAATGGGCCTTAAATAAACACCATCGAGGTTTGTTTGTTTGCTTCTTATTTTTTCTTGTCACAGTTACTAAATTAGCTGCAGATCTTCTAGGAAAACAGCGTTGAATAAATCACTACCACCTATCAGGGAGCTGATTTTTCCTAAGAGAAAATATTGCAATTTCTTACCAAGAACCAAGGCTACTTACTTGGAGTATAAAAATAATTTTTATTGCTATATAATTTAGGCAATAAAGCTAAGTTATAGTAATTGGGAGAAAAGCAATTTTCACAGTTCTGACCTCTACATAATTATATTTCTAAATATTCCTTATTTTATTTTTCTTCATTAAAATCCCTACCTATATAATTGAGCACACAGAGAAGCGCTCTAGACAGATAAGTTGGTATGTCACGGGGCATGTGGAACATAATGGGCTGAAACTATATTCAGATGGCTGATAGTGTACATTGTGTAACAGTCAAACAACACATTTCAGTTAGCAACAGAGTACTTTAGCCAGAGCAAGTTAATCTGAAATTTCTAAATCTGAAAATAGTCGTGTTGCCTTGTGTGCTTAAAAGGAAGAAAAACGGTTAGCTCATTAGCATATTTAAACTTTTTGACATATTGAAAAGGTTTTTTTAAGACCGTAAGCCAGCATCTTATTGTGCTAAAAATAAAGCATACAATCAATAATCTTTTAAGAGTTAGAGACTGAGTCAAATGTTCATTATCGAAAGGAAAAGGAAACGTGTCATGCAGTCAGTAAGTGATCGAGCCCTACCCTAACCCTAGGCCTCTCCACTATCAGTGTCTGGAGTCTTGCCTTCCCTGCAGGACAAGATTGGAATTATGCCAAGAGGCTAACACATGGCCAGGCACTTCCATGACCCTGCACTAAGCTACAGCCTTCAAGTGAATTTCATGTTCAAGAGAAGTTTCTTAAATTCATTTATTTGTTTTAAAAAAAAAACAGTCCTTTTCATTTTACATACCAATCCCAGTTCCCACTCCCTTCCCTCCTCCCCTTAACTACACGTAACACCCTCCCACCCCACCCCTCATACACTCCTCAGAGAGGGTGAGTCACAAAAGGGAAGGTCCGAGGCCCTCTCTATTATATCTAGGCTGATCAAGGTATCCACCCAAAGAGGATAGGTTCCAAAAAAAGCAAATACAAGCAGTAGGAATAAATTCTGGTGCCACTGCCAGTGGCCCCTCAGTCTGCCCCAGTCAATAAACTGTCACCCACATTCAGAGGACTAGTTTGGACCTATGCTGTTTCCTTCCCAGTCTGGCTGGAGTTGGTGAGCTCCCATCAGCTCAGATAAACTGTTTCAGTGGATGTACCCATCATGATCTCAACTTCTTTGCGCAATTTCTCACTCTTCCCACTCTTCAAATGGACTTTGGGAGCTCAGTCCAGTGCTCCAATGCGGGTTTCTGCCTCTGTTTCCATGAGTTGCTGGATGAAAGTTCTATGGTGATATTTAAGATATTCATCAGTCTGACTACAGGGCAAGGCCAGTTTGGGCCCCCACTCCTCTATTGCTTAGGGTCTTAACTGGAGTCATTCTTGTGGGTTCCTGGGAATTTCTCTAGTGCCAGGTTTCTTGCTAGCCCCATAATGGCTCCCTCAACCAAAATATCTGTTTCCTTGCTCTCATCTCTGTCCTTCCTCCATCTCGACTATCCCATTCCCTCAANTGGTGATATTTAAGATATTCATCAGTCTGACTACAGGGCAAGGCCAGTTTGGGCCCCCACTCCTCTATTGCTTAGGGTCTTAACTGGAGTCATTCTTGTGGGTTCCTGGGAATTTCTCTAGTGCCAGGTTTCTTGCTAGCCCCATAATGGCTCCCTCAACCAAAATATCTGTTTCCTTGCTCTCATCTCTGTCCTTCCTCCATCTCGACTATCCCATTCCCTCAAGTCCTTCTACCCCTTACCTTCTTCCCTCATCTTCCCCTTTTGCCATCTCTACTTCCCCCACCCCCATGCTCCCAATTGTCAGGCAATCTTGTCTGTTTCCTCTTTCCAGGTGGATCTATGTATGTTTTCCTTAGGGTTCAACTTGTTACTTAGCTTCTCTAGGATCATGTACTACAGGATCAATATCCTTTGCCAAGACAAGTTTTAAAACAAAATTTCCCTCATTTTTATACTGCCAGGAGGATGCCACAAGACTACATATACACATCCAATCACTATCAGTGTAAAACATATTAATGGGAGAGTAATCTATTGGAATGATAAATAAAAGTTGAAATTTGGGGGAATGTCAAGTTTCCATCCATCTCCCCTCTTTCTGAGTATGGTATCACCATGTAGTTCAGCTTGTCTAGAACTCACTGTGTAGCCCAGACTTACCCATAATGAGTGTAGAGATTATACATGTAAGTCACCACATGAAATCTATTTATTTATATTTTTTATATGTCCTGAATTATTTTGCAAAACCATAAGGCTTTGACATAAAAATGTTAGTAAATTTGCATATTTAAAACAACTTTTAGGGGCTGCAGAGATATCTCAACAATATAGAGCACTTGCTCTTTACAAAGTTCTGAGTTCAGTATGTAACACAAACACCATGTGCCTCACAAATACTCGTAACTCCAACTACAGAGGGTCTTCTGGCCTCTCTGGGCACCTGCTTGTATGGAGCATGTGTACACACATGCATGTGTGCACATACACACTCACACAAATAAATAAATCTTAAAAGAAAAGAAACCTTTTAAACACAAAGCTTATAAAAGCTGCAAATATTTTTCAAAAAATACAGCAACTTTCATGAAGGTCCAGCCAAGTTTTCTTATATTAAAACCAAGGAGCTAATCTCCTTTAATTTAAAGACATCATTAAAGTATGTTTCATCATTTCTTCTCCTCTCCTTTTCTTTTTCTTCCTTTCTTCCTTTCTTTCTCTCTCTCTCTCTTTTTGGGTTTTGTTTGTTTGTTTGTTTTATTTTACTTTTCGAGAGATGGTTTTTCTGTGTAGTCCTAGGTGTACTGGAACTCACTCTGTAGACCAGACTGGCCTTTAAGTCACAGAGATCCGCCTGCCTCTGCCTCTCGAGTGCTGGGATTAGAGGCCTGCACCACCACTGCCTGGCTGTCCTCTGCTTTTCTGTCCGGGAAAAGACTTTGATGATCACCCCTTTCAGCATGTCTGACATTGGATTTGTTTCCCTCAAATTTGTTTTATCACTTCAATAACCATATCCTGGAATTCTGTCAAAGGAATTTTAGAAAACCACAAACAAAACATCAGGGGACAGAATTCTGAAAACTTTCTACTGTTCAGCCTATAAGTGACGGCTGACTCACTAAACACAGAGAAGAGGAACCCAATTTACTCCACAGAACACTTTTGTAGAAGCCATAACTGTCAAGACTTTTTAATATCTTAAATTGTAAGTTTTGTTTAAAATGGCTTAAAAGAATGGTTATTATCTTGAATTTTATCTAGCCAGAGTGTCAACTCCCTGAGGAGAAGCACACTTTGAATTCCCCTTGGTAACTAGTATCTGCCTAGCAACGTCTAACATACAGAGGCTGTAGTCACATTCCTCTGATGGGCTGCTAGGGAAGTAATATGCATACATGGAGATGTACATTGTTCAGTAAACCACTAGGATGTTTGGTTTTTGTGTGTTGTTTTCCTATTGGAGCAAGATCATCATTTTTTATCATATGAAATTCTACAGAGGAGACAGACTTTCTAATTTATTTCTACAATATTCTTGAACTTTCATTTCAGTAAATAATTGTATTACAGTAAAAGCAAACAAAAAATGTGAAGATTTGTGTGTGTGTGTGTGTGTGTGTGTGTGTGTGTAAGAGAGAGCTAACCCTGCCTTAGTCTAGTAGTGTTGGAAATTATTGAATGGGAATGGTAAATAACACTACATAGATTAGTGCTTATGTTACTCTTTCTTATTTAGCTCCTTTTGTTCACAGTCAACTTTCTCTAGAATAGGTGCTTCTTTTAAAATAATTTGTATCACTATGGCATGGATTAATGCATTTTGATGCATTTTAGTGATGGGAGGGTATACTCCATAATTGAGCAATCGTGAGTGCTCCACCAGAAATGTGAATATAATGCGCCTTGCCTTTAGCATGTTCTCTTGCTCCCAAAGACTAAGGTCATCCTAATTAGAAGGTTCCCAAGAGTCATGTGTACATTTATAATTGCTTATTCCTGTACGTCTTGCATTGAGTTTTATGTCAAAAAGTTTCAAAAATGGTGCCTAAAACAAATTGAGGAAAATGTTGGGTTTGTGTATGTTCTATGCAATTAGAATGGTGTAGAGAGGTAAAGCAAGACAACAGGCAACAAAGACTTCCTTATTCCCTATTTCCAAGACTTCCCTATATTTCCTGGTACTTAGTCATCACATATCTGCTTTGTTTTGACTTTAAACGTCCTTGTCTAGTGAGTTTCAAAGTGAAAATGACAAATGAATATTAAAAAATAAATTAAAATAAGTTGAAACTACATATGGGAGTAGACAACTAAATATCAGCATTTAAAAAAGCAATACAGAGATAAAAATATTTTGAAGTGATAAAATAGATGGCTGATTTGATCAACACTTATAAGATGTATATATAAATGTTTTGGTTTATGATGTTTTCCCAATTTGATGTAGAGCCTGTCATATCCTTGCATTTCCAGGACACAACCCATAAGTACAATGAAGAAGACAGACTAAGCATATTTTAATTTTGGTCTCAATAAGTACTTGAAAGCATGCAATAAATACAGTGGAAACTGTATAATCTTTGGCTCATTGATGTTATAGATGAAGAATGGCTCAGGATACAACAATTGGCTTGGTCAGGCAGGGTCTCATATGACATAGGGTCTTGTCTTCCTTCTTCCAGGGTAGAATAGCATTCGTCACAAGACAAACATATGACTTTCTGGTCCTTCTCTCTTGCCCAAATGAGAATCAGCTAGGATATGACTGATTACAAATATTCTTCTTGAAAAAAAAATGTTAGAAAATAAGAGGTCCTGTAGTCCGACAGCTGAAACTGGATCATGGGTTCCTGGGAAATTTCCTTAAGCTTTCCAGCTCTCAGATTTCTGGAGGGAAATAGAGACAGTGCCAACCAACTTGTGGTTTCTGTGGGAATAAAATAACAGAGCACAGGTACAGCTCTTCGAAGCTAGAGTGTAATAGGAATCCTGCATTTCAGACGGTGGGGGGCAGGTTGTGTAATAGGAACCCCGTATTTCAGAGGGTGGGGGGCAGGTTGGAGCATTCATCGGTGCCCTCCACGAATTTCTCTTTTGCTCCTGTTTCTGCTCGCAATCCAGATTTCTCTGCGAAACATGGGAGAACTACGGAATATGTCTCTGAGGGTCTGGATAGTTAGAGAAACGCTAAGACTTCCAGTCTTCCAGTGATACTTAATACAAATACTACAAACGAAAATCTTTTTCTTTCATCCCTTGTTTAAAGTTCAGGTCCCAAAACTTTTTACCCCAATCACCCTTCCAGTACACTTGTATTTCTGCTTGCAAACTCTGCAAAAGCTTCACCACTTCCAACCTCCCAGCGTGTGTCCTGCTGCTCACTTATGCTCCATCAGGATGCCTCACTAGGATGCACATAGGTACATCTTCTATAGGGACTTATAGAGGGAGGAACCACTGCTTTATGAACATACTCGGAGTCTAACTGTTTTCTAATTGTGACTAAAATTCTTAAAACTAAATCCTCTAAAACCTACTGAATTTCAATCACATTAGTACGTGTGCATGTGGGGGCGGTGTGCATGTTTAAATATTGATCAAAACAATAATACCTCTTGTCACTAAAGCATCTCACCTTATACCTTTTTTCCCATAAAACTCTAGGATCCAGCATATCAGTACCAGCTAATTTGGTAAACAGTTGGTACATACACTGCTGGGAGCCTATCGCATGATCTATTTCCCCCTTTTCTCTACTTTAGTTTATTGGGACACAGTGACTCAATAAGATAATCATCTATAGACTGCAAACATGACAGGTGTGTTCACACAGTGTGTGCAGTGCAGGCCAGTGGCTTCTGAGGAAGTTCCTTAGTAAAGGAGGCAGAGTCAACCACCCAGCTCTCATTTGTGCTTGATCTTTTCTCATTCACCTCCCTATGCCTTCTGCCTGGACCATGGCATGATGGCAGGAGGAAAGGGAGTCTTCTTGTGACCATGAAGACAGAAGCCACATGGAGAAGAACACAGGGCTAAAATCTTGGTCTCTTGCCAGTCTTAAGAACCCGTGCTGGATTTTGCTACACATACATCGCAGTTTTCATGGACTTATAACCCAACATCTGAATCGTAAAAATGCACTTGTGAAAAGAAGATTAAATATATATCCAAAACCAAAAATGTTTATCTATCTCTAGATATAGCTATAGAGTGGTGGGCATATATTAAGATATATAAGGATAGGTGAAACTATAATAAAGGTAGTAATTAACAAACATGATCATATCTGTTAATCATCTGTTTTCATTTGTTAACTTACATCATTAATTTTTAATAAAAAATAGCAATTGCATATAAAAAAAGAAAAAAAATCCTGTGACTATTCTGAACTGAGCCAGCTCAGCACTGCCTGTGTGTGTGCTTCACTGCGTGTTGTATTCCTACTAGAGCAACTGATGGCTTAACAGCCAATGTAGATACTTTTTCAGGAGAATGTTCAAAATTAATGACCAAAAGACAGTATAATCATTTCATAAATTATAGAAAGACAGATCATGTGCAGAGTATACACAAGTTCTTAATATTTGAAAAATCCTTATGTACTATTTGCCATTCTATAGATTTCTAATGTCATTTATTAAGCAAACTTCTTGCTTTTACTTATTATTAAAAACTGTCATTGGTACTTAGGACAGAAACCCAGTTAGAGTTATTAGATGACACAGTGTACTGCATTAAAAATAGGAAGGAAAAGTCTTACTGTAAGCAAATCATTTAGGTATATGAAAAGCAAAAGACAGAAGATAGAATTGGAAAAAAAAATTACCTAATGATAAAGGAGAAAGAATCAACTATAGTCAAATGAGCATACTGCATACAATCTAATCAGGGATACTAATCCTAGTTGTGTTATTTTCAAAACAGATTGTCTAATGGAACAAAGACAACATCTCTTAGTGACATGGGAGGAGCTGGGCAGTGTGACCAGAGCCTGTCATCTCAGGGGAGCCAGGACAGCTTGAAACTTTCTTCAGGAAACTTAAGCTGATACGTAAACTCTTGTAATTGCTTCGCTGGATGAATGTGACAGCCTCAGCTTAGTATGATAGAGAGAATGTGGTCTAGTTCACACAATTTAAATCAAATACTCTAGATTTCTTTGGCATCTACCATGCATTAACTGCTGTGTTGGGGGAAAATTATAAGCATGAACAAAATCCAGCCTCTTACCTCCAAGATTTAGAATCTGAGAACAAGGTGAAACAGAATCCAAATGCCTGTGATAAAATATGGTATAATTTATCACGGAAATTTTTTACAGTATTTGAAATGATAAAATGTGTTATATTTTCTGGAAGCACACATGTGTAATGGGTAACTCACTGATAATTCCAGGGATAGATGCTCTATGTGAAAGCCTTTTGGACTCTAGATAATGGTAATGACCTTCTTAGCTGGTGCAGAATTAGGGAAGGCGGTAAAATACATGAAAATATTCATATGATTTGTGGTACCTTGTATGTGAAACATAAATATTTGCAAATGAATAAATAGTATGAATGGAAAATAGCTCAGTATTAGGTCTATGCCATGTCCATGTTGGTTTACCAAGAACCCTGTGTCTTGTGCTGAGAGATTAGAGTGGGGGACTTTTACATTATCAGAGCAGAGGATATTACATTATCAGATTAGAAGGGATTGATGAATAGAGACTATAGGATAAGATCAGGAAAAGCTGATTGGAACACTGAGCATGACAGGTTAAGATAAATAATTTTAGTTGAAAACCTGTTAATCTGGGTTGAGATGCTTCAGTAGACAACTGAAGGATACAACCAGCACATAAGAGAAAAGAGGGGCTTGACATGTTTTTGAATGGGCACACACAAGTCTATAGATACCACATATTTATTGTAGGCATTGGAAAATGAAAGATAACAAGGCAGTGAGGAGTTTAAAGTAGCTGATTCAGCTGCATGTATATAAGAATAAAAGTATGTATAAGAAAAAAGGTATATGTTTGTATGAGGTATGATGTATGTGATATGATGTGTGTGGGATGTGAAGAACTAGAGGCACTTCATATCTCTGCTTATGACATAATTAAAAAAAAACAGTGTTAGACCAGGAGGGCAGGGTACCAGAGCCATTGAGGCAGACATCATTTTTGAAAAAATGAGTTTTTTATTTAGGGTTTCTGATATCAAAAGCAAGCTTAGTAGGGATAGTGGTTAATAGCTGAGTGGTGTGGGAGAATTGTCTGTAATCTGTCAATCATGTTTTAAATAAATGC
>LOJH01011623.1:0-18437 GCA_001685095.1 Ellobius talpinus
GGCTGAGGGCCGAGGGGTTCGTCTGGGGGATAAGGAGGTGGGATCTCAGAATTAGGGTTTGGGGTCTAGGGAATTAGGAGTGCAGAGCTAAGGGAATCAGGAGGCGGGGCCTGGGGAGTTAGGGGCAGGGAAATCAGACTGACAGGAATGGTCCAGATGTGGTCCCGAGGACCCAACTGGCGGAAGAGAATGGACTCCTTCCCTTAACTCTGCCTTCCACATGTGTTTCTCCCCTCAAATAATAAAAACGAATTCAGTTTGAGAGATTTGGGGGATTTGCTTTTTTTTTTTTAAATAAGGACACTCTAAAGATGGTGCCTGGTGGAAGAAAACTTTCTGGGAAATCTGGGAAGCCATCATTGGTGGATCAACCTAAAAAAGTCTTTGACTTTGAGAAAGAGGATAAAGATTTGACTGGTTCAGAGGAGGATGTTGCTGATGGTAAATATCCCTAATGTTGGGTATTAACAATGTCCTAGAATTCATCTGTTTGGAACCCACTACACTTATGACTGAATAAAGTAAGCATTTTCACATACTTTGTTTCTCATCAGATGTTCACGTCTCAGTATCGGAGTTGTGGCACTTCAAAGAGTATCCCTTATCTTTGCAGTGCTAGTAACTTGATAAGTATAGTGCATGACTCTGACCAGACTTAAAAGTTTGCTTCTATAAAATGGGTCATGAGGACATATTCAGAGGACACATTACATTTGTTTATGTTTTTAAAATTTGTTACAAAATCCTAAAAGAACTGAAAATAGACTTCGTTAAAATTTAACAAATAGCATACTTAATTTCAAAATTTTGTCAATACAGAAAAGATTCTAGTAATTGAGAAACATGGGAAGAAAAGACCTGGAGGAATAGTTGAAGATGTGGGGTAAGACTTTAAAAAAATATGAGGGTGTGCATGTATGTGTGTCTGTGTGTATGCATGCATACTAAGCACTTTGGTGGGTGTTGAGGTATGTTAGGTACTCATGCTTGCAGAGTAAACATTTAACTGAGCTATTTCCCAAGCCCCAAAGATGTTACCTTTGTTCAATAAATTAAGAAAAATTTACTTCAGTTTATCTAACAAGTAGTAGCATAAACTACTTGGTATGTGATATTAAGAATCTCTAAAATTTTTATTTTTGATGGTGCTAGGAATCAAACCTAGGGCCTTCTGCCATTGGGTAAATGTTCTGTTGCTTAAATTACATTCCTGGTGTTAAATTTTTTTTTAATGTGATTTTTCACAGAGGTGAAGTACAGAATATGCTGGAAAAATTTGGAGGTATGTTTTTGTTAGATAATTTAAAGAACATTGTTTAAAACTATTGTATAATAGGAAATGTTGATCAGTTCACTGTGTGAATATTGTTTAATGCCTTGTTTGCATTTATAGGGTTTTGCATATTTATGATTAGCATCATAGGTTTTTCTTTCTTAACCCATTTTTCATGATATGAAAAGTTAACATGGTACTTTTAAGAATTTTAGAAAAAGGGGAAGTTTTTTCTGCTTTATATTCACAAAGTATGTTAGTCTTTCATTCACTTATTTTCTAGGACTCTTGTGTTCTTTCATTTATGGAGAATATAAATAAAAGCATCATAAGAGAACTATTATTATTTTATACTAAAAAATTATGTAATTGAGAGTAAATGACTTTTCCAGCCATTAAGAGATTATGAAGACCTTAGACCTTAAGTTTTAAATGTTTTTATATGAGCTTAATTCGGAGACAGCATTTTGCTTATTTACTTCTCTTCGAGACGAGCTGGCTGGCTGGATCTTGCTAGTTAGTCCAGGCTGGCCTTAAACTGAATCTCTTCAGCCTTGTGGGTGCTGGGATTACAGACATCTGTCACCTTGTCCAGTTTAACATCCTGAGGAGAGGTGGGCAGCACGTCATGATGCATGTATGGAGGGCAGACAACAGCTTGCTGGAGTCACTAACCTCCTACCATATGGATGGATCCTGGGGATCATACTCAAAATGTCAGGCTTGGCTGCAGTCACCTTTACTTGTTGAGCAATCTCACCAGCCCCAGAATACTATTTATCTGTCTATATATCTATTAGCTTGTTTTTAAACAAAATTTTATTTTTTATTTACTGTGTGTCTGTGAGCACACACACATACGTGCGCATGTTAGAGTGACCATGGAATACAGAGAAGGTAACAGATTTCTGGAAGTAGGGTTCCAGCTGGTTCTGAGCTGCCTGATAAGGGTGTTGAAAATGGAACTCGGGTCCTTTGGAAGAGTAATAATGGGTCTTCACAGCTGAGCCATACCTGTAGCCACAGAACACTCTTCATATATTACTAGAAATATAAATTGTAGTTACACTAACATAGTGACAAAAAGATAAATTCATAGCAAACATTATTTAAGGTATTACATTTTTTTATGAACTGCTGTACTTATTGATACTAAATGCCCTATAAAAAACACTGTGAACTGGGCTTGGTAGCATACACCTAGCTCTTGGAAAGCAGAGGCAGGAAGATCTTTGAATTCAGGGCCAGCATGGTCTACATGGGGAGTTCCTAGCCAGCCAGGACTATGCCATGAAACCCCATCTCAACAAAACAAAAACAAATGCACAAAAAAAATCTTCCATTAAGTATTATAAGGTATTCTTAGATGCATTATCTAGATAGTACACTAAGATTTCTTTTATAAAAAATGTTTAATGGTATTGACTTATTTTACAAATTTTATTAATAATCCTTTTTAGATTCTTTGTTCTAATTTAGTATTTCTGATGAGTTCTAACAATTGCATAAAGTATGGCCTATCAAATGGAGGATTACTATAAATTTAGAAATATTTAGCCTTTATTAGGTTTTCTTCATAAGTCTGGCCTTGATCCTTAATTTTACTCAATCTTTATCATCCTTAAATTTAAAATTTACCTTCAGTTAGAAAAACCAGAATTGAGACAAAGTTGTATTTCTTATTCTAAAATATTTAAGACCAAAAAATGGTTGAGAAACCAACAGTTTAGGTTCATAATATTTGCATAGTCTTTATTGGCTGAGCTTCCCTAGTCTGAAAAATCTAAAATCCTAAGTGTTCTAAAGCACATGTTTTTCAAAAACACCTGTTGGTGCTATTTTTAAAATGTTTTAATTTTAACTTTTATGCTTGTATGTTTGTGTGTGATGTGTATGTGTGGTATAAATATGCTGTGGCAATCATGTCAGAGGAAACTTTGGGGAGTTGACTATCTTCCATAGTGGGAGATGACATCTCTTGGGTTGGTTTGCTCCTTCCACCGTGGATTCCTGGGATCAAACTTAGAGGTTGTCAGGCTTATAAATAGGCAAGTGTTTTATTTTTCTGAGTCAGGGGTCTCTATGTTTCCTGGCTGCCCTAGAACTGACTATATAGACCAGGCTGGCCTAAAATTCAGAGACCTGACTGCCGAGCTCTTCCTTCCAAGTGCTCGGGAATTAAAAGCATGTGCCCAGCACATGTGTTTGGTTTTTTTTTTGTTGTTGTTGTTTTTTTCCTTTTCTAAACCTTCTCCCTGGTAATTTAATTTTAAATGTCCTTAATATTGTTAAACCAACCCTTACTTGATTCTATGGAATAAAATCATTTTCTTCAACATTAAATTTCAATGTTTCTTTTCAATATAGCTGACATCAACAAAGCTCTTCTTGCTAAGAGAAAAAGAATAGAAATGTATACCAAGGCTTCTTTCAAAGCCAGTAACCAGAAAATTGAGCAAATTTGGAAAACACAACAAGAGGAAATGTAAGGATTTTAAAGAGCTACATCTTTATTTCTTAGTATGTCCTGGTGCAAATTAAATTACCTACAGAAAATAGCATCATCTGCTTGTTTAGTAAAAATGCTTGGCTTTTTTCTAATCTAGTCCTATAACTTCATGCCTTCATAGAATTTGGACTTTTCTTACAAGTCAGTGAGGATTTTATTTAATATATTAAATTAATTTAATAACTGAAAGGTTATTAAACTATATCCATTGTGGAAATATATTAACTTGAATGAAAGGTGTAGATATCATAGAAACTGTTTAATAACTGTGGGAATGTAGAAAAATCAGTTTTTATATTGTAAATAATTTATACATTTTAACCAACTTAGTCAAGTTTGTATGAAATTTTGTATGAAATTTTGCCATGCCAGAATGGGAGGGGGCACAACCTAAGTGAAATAATTTAATGTAGTTATGAGAACTATATTCAGTAGGAAAAAAAATGAAAAATTCCTTGGAGAGTAAAAGTAAATTTTTCTGGAAAACAAAATGTCCTTAGTTTTCAAGAGCTAAAAAGCATGTGAGAAGACATCTGTTATGTTTCCTTTATATGTGAATTGAATTTTTTAATGGTATTTTCACATGGATGAAATTTGACAGGATTCTTTTTTTTTTACAGACAGAAGCTTAGCAGTGAATATTCTCAGCAATTTATGAGTATGTTTCAGCAGTGGGAACTGGATATGCAGAAATTTGAGGAACAAGGAGAAAAACTAACTGTTAGTATTACAACTGACTTTATAATTAATCTATTAAAACCAAACCTCAAGTAGAAATAGAGACCCTAATCATATTTTATGTCTATAGAACTAAGATAAGTTGTATTGCCCACTGTTGTCTACATGTTTTAATATTGCCAAATCCTAAACCACAGAAGTATAGGTGCATACAGTATTCTAAAAGTATTAATGTTCTCAATAGTTGGTATTCTTGCATTTTTAAGTAAAAGAAACTTGTCAGTGGATAAAAGAATTACTGGGTTTGGGGACTAAGTTAGCTTTAGACAACAGGGTTGAATGGGGTAGGGAAGGGTTGCTTATTATAGTGTCATCTGGGCTCTGCTGCTAAGACTCCATGAACTTCTATAATGTACTAAGTTAATTCTCCGAGTCCCAGACTTACTACAGATTTAGTGACTACATAGACTGAAACAATCTTTCTGAATATCTTTGGCAGAAAATTCATGTAGTGGAACATCATTAATCTAGTTTCAATCATGTGATCATTCCTAACCAATCACTGTCCTTTTTCTCCCCATAAATGCTGGGGAATGAATCTAGATGCTTCGTGCAGTCTACAAAAACATGTTATCACAGAGCTATAACTCCTCATGCAAGAATATAGTTTATGAATATCCAGGTTGTGTTATTTCTCTATTTCCACTGATGATAGACGGCAACCCCACTCTTTTTTTTTTTGAAACAGGGTCTGGCCTTTAACTCAGTGCTCCATCTGCCTCTCCCTCTCAAATACTGGGATTAAAGATGTGTACAACCATGACTTATGACCAGCTGTTTCATTTTTTTAATATTAAGTGAAACAGCATGTTCATGTGATGAAAGGAATCTAGAGGAACAAATTTAATTATTTCTGTTATTGCAGATTGAACCTAGGCCCTCAAAACTGGTCTACCACTACACTATGTTCTCAGCCCTCTTTTTTAATCATTCATTTTGAGACACGATCTCACCAGGATACCCAGACTACTTATTGTATGCTATATCCTATGTAGGACTTCAACTTGTGAAGCTATGGTTATAGGCCTGCACCACCAGGTCTGCCTACAGAGAGAAATTTAATAGTAACACAAAGGGGGAAATTGCTAAATTCTTGAGAATGGAAAAGATAGGAAGGCGGACTGAGTATAGTCATCCTTAGAAATAAGAAGAAATAGAGAATATAAATACAAGTAAATACATCTATATAGATGGATGATAGCTACACATGGATGAAAAACTGTTCTATTTGGATTCTGTTTTATTTAGCAAGGTTATCAGATTGTGAAAAGTAGTACCACCATGCTAAAGTAATTAGAGATGAATTTTACAAGCTAGGAATTTAGCCAAGTAAATGACTAAGAAGGCAACAATATTATGCAACTTAACATGGGAATTACAGTAAAAGGAAGAATGAGAGAGCCTGTTTTATAGAATGCATGGCAAAATCTAGAATGTATGAATGTAAGGGCTGGAAAGATGGCTCGGTGGTTAGGAGCACTGGCTTTTCTTCCAGAGGACCTGGCTTCCATTCCCAGCACCCACATGGCAGCTAACAACTGTCTGTAACTCCAGCTCCAGGCAATCTAACACTCTCATACAGATAGGAATGTGGACAAAACACATGAAATTAAATAAAATTATTTTTAAAAAAGAATAAGTGAGTAAAGAGGCTAGAAGACAGTCATTTGTGGAGAATAGATTAAGGAACTAAATGTCCAACATTCAGTTTTCTGTGTAAGATATTGAAATTACTAAAAATAAGGGTGGGGATGTATATCAGTTGGTAGACTAGCATGCACCTTGTGTTTGATTCCCCGGCACTTCTTAAACTAGATGTGATTTTTACTACTCTGATGACCTTACTAAAGCATGCTTATAATCCCAGCAATTTGAGAGATAGAGGCAGAGGGCCATTTTTGATTACATAGTAAATTTGAGGCCAACTTGAACCTTGTCTCAAAACCTTGAACACTTGAGATTTCCTATTCAATTTTTTTTATGCTGGTATATTCTTATAATCCAACTACTTAGGAGGCTGAGGTAGGAGAGTCACAAGTTCCAAGTCAGGCTGTGCAACATTGTGAAACCTAGTCTCGAAGAAATATTTGGTGCTGGAGCAATGGCTCAGAGGTAAAGAGTTCTTTACTGCTCTTGCACACGACCTGGGTTTCATTATCTGCACTCAGATGACAGCTCAAAATTGCGTCTAACTCCAGTTTAGGGAATCCAATAACCATATGCTCAGACACAAAATATTGTCAGAAATGTTTACCTCATTGACTTGTAGGATTATTATAGTGCATGTCAGTGGTAAAAGTACTTAAACCTAGTCATAATAGTTGTTAAAATACTAAAGGTATTAACCTTAAGCAGTGCCTTTAATATGAATTGTTTTTTGACAAAAGGTTAAGAATAGAGCTCAGAGCTAGGTGTCTTCCTACAATGCATGAAGCCCGTAATAGCAAAAACACTTTTACCAAATCATTATTACAGGCATTTTATTTTAATGTTTATAGAACCTTTTTCGACAACAACAGAAGATTTTTCAGCAGTCTAGAATTGTTCAGAACCAGAGACTGAAAGCAATCAAACAGCTACATGAGCAGTTCATAAAGGTGAGTTATACATGGTAACATGTTTTTGTTTCTTGTATTTTTTGTGTTTGAGAACAGGGCTCACTGTATAATCTGGCTACCCTGGAATTCGCTATGTAGACTAGGCTGGCTTCAAACTCAGATCCTCTTGCCTTACTTCCCAAGTTCTGGGATTAAAGGCGTGCATCACCAAGCCCTATTCTCCATATTCTTTTTATATTTTATATTGTTAGTTATATTCTAGAATTCTTACTGTTGCAAGTGGTTCATTATAGCTTTAATTTCTATTACATTTGTTCTCTGTACTGTTTCACTTTCTTATCACCCTTTGTCCTATTAAAACTTTTAACTGATTCTCTTCATATCATTGTTCAAATCTGCCATATTATCTTTCTAAAACCTCCTTCCTGAAAATGTGCCTGTAGTCTCCTGTTCTAAAGTTTTAGGTATTTAGAATTCCCCTTGACATGATTCTTTTACTTATTTTGGGTTTTTCAGGACAGGGTTTCTCTGTGTAATAGCCCTGGTTGTCCTGGAACCCGATCTGTAGACCAGCCTGGCCTCAAACTCATGGGGGGGGGGGAATCCCCCTATCTCAGCCTCCCAAGTGCTGGGATTAAAGGCGTGTGCCATCACTGCCTGGCATGATTCTTTTTAAGCTTCACAGACTATATATGTCCATTACTCCAAACTCTACATAATTGCTCTCTCTGAATCCCCAGACTTTTTCCCTGCTTCAGTTATACTATTCCTCTAGAATATTTTAAGTTCCCTTTTAGTTAATGAAATAAGTGTACTTTTTGTCAACTAAACAGGAATATTCATGTGTTCTATTATATAGCTACAGAAGTTTCATTTCCATAATTTTTCTAATTGAAACAAACATGTTACCTTTTTTTTAGTTTCTCCACAGAACGTAGTACTTTTTACATAGTAGGCAATAGAATAACTATTTGTTAAATGAATATTTCAGAATTTAACCTTTTTCATTAGCTGTTATAGCACATCCCTCTAATTCCAGTAGAGGAGAGCCTGAGGCAGGATTAGGGAGTTTGAGGTGAGCCATGCCTATATTGAGATCCTGTCCAGAAAAACAAAATACAAGGGCAGAGTTCAATCTCTAGGTCCCACGTGACAGAAGAAAACCCAACACCCACACATTGTCCTCTGCATATAGTGGCTCATGTGAGACACGCACAAAATATACACTGAGTGAATGGAATGTAATAAACAGTTTTAAAATATCTAATTTTTATAACTTGAGAAATGACTTCATGCTACAGATACTTCTTTTGTAGAATTCAAGTCACATTGGCTCTTAGTCACAATAAGTAGATTATACCCAGCTGTTTTAAGAAACTTAGTAGAAACAGTGACAACACCATTTTGAAAATTTCTGTTTCTACTTCTGTATTTTTTTTTTCTTTTGAGACAGGACCTTATGTTGCCCAGAACTAGCCTCAAAATTCTCAATTCTTCCATCTTGGCTAGCTCCTGCCCCCATTTTTCTTTTCATCATCTTGACCTTAATATTCATTAAACTATTGTTTTGGGCAAAGATAGATGGTACTATTGTACTTCATATAATTGCATTGATTGTGTGATATACTTGTTTATGGTGGAAATTTGGTATATAGGAATTAGAATGTTGGGGCAAATGATGAGCGTTATTTGAATAAATAAGATTTTTACTTCTGAAAATTTTACAGTTTGGAGAACCTATGATTAAAAGTTACAGTTTATAATAAGCAAAGTGGCTTTTTTGTGTTTTAGAGTTTGGAGGAAGTGGAGAAAAATAATGATAACCTGTTTACTGGCACACAAAGTGAACTTAAAAAAGAAATGGCTATGTTGCAAAAAAAAGTTATGATGGAAACTGTAAGTTCTATTTTAAATTGTAAAGATAGGGATTAATGGAGGCACTGAAATGTTTTGTTTGCTGAAACTTTTATAACATTTAACTAAAAATTAAACATGTTTCATATCTCCTTTCATGAAACAGCAGCAACAAGAGATGGCAAATGTTCGAAAGTCTCTTCAATCCATGTTATTCTGATGAGTCTTTGAAGAAAGAACTTGAACCTGTGTAATATGATAGAATTAAAACATTAGCTATGAGGCACACCTTTAGAAATTATAGTTTAAATCTATAACATCTGTAATCGATAGCTTGTTTAAGTGGAAGACTTTTGTTCCTGTTAACTTCTAAATAAACCTAAACAGCTGTGTAAATACCAGCTGTTTCATTGTAGTGAGTGTTCAGCTCTTTTGTTATAATAGTGAATTGTTCATTTTTTATACTATTTCGTAAATAAAAATTATTTAAGTTTCAGTTTCCATGTATCTCTTAACAGTCCCAAGGTATCTCTTGCCCAGATTAGTCTCAAACTTTTGGGAGCAAGTGATCCTTTATACCTCAACCTCCCAAGTAGCAAGAACAAATGCATGCTACCACTCCTGGCTTATACTGCTCTCCTTTAAGGAAAAAAAAAGTCACAGAATCTGTTCTATGTGTTCATCTTTATAAACAGTAGATCACCGATTCTTTAAAGAGAGAAAATCTGCTATACAGTTTATTAAGAGAACTTTTAGTGTGGTTTGGAATAAATTAAAAAATACTAAAAATCATTAATACACTTGAAATATAAGCATTAGTTTCAATCATTAGATTTATGAATATTTTATTTCTGCAAGGTCATCAAGATACCATTTAATTGGGCTGGTCTGTACTTAAAGACACATGCCCATAATGATGATTAAGAATCACAAACACAGCTAAAGTTATTTATGATATATATCTGTCTTCAAATAGGAATTACCTTGATGCCTTTTCCATTGTTCATAAATATACTGAAACTTGATTTCACATTAATTCCCAAACTTGAACTGTATTTAATTTTTAAAATAGGCATTTATACAGAGAAATTTAAGAGTTCAACATTTCTTTGAAATCAGTTAAACTTACTAGTTTTGCTGAAACTGCCTTCATTGAATCATTTAGAACAAAACATACCCATCTGAAGGAAAGCAATCTATTGAATTTTGTTTTACAACTCACCCTTTTAAGATTTTAAACAAATCTATATAATATTATCTTCTAGGAAGAAATCCTTCTAGCATTAAAAAGACATTAAAGGGACAGTTCAACTAATTATAAATCCTTTTGGGTGGGGTTTTGCTGGTAGATCAAGCCAGGGCCTCACCCATTATAAGCATTCACTCTTCCACTTGGCTATGTCTACAACATGGAATATAAACCTTAAGTATCATTCAAACTTTGAAGATGTTTCAGAAGTTTACCAGGAGTTAGGCAAAGTAAGTACCTCAGAGGGTTTTCTCTGTATTCACATATTTTTACCTTTTAAGAAATATACACTCTTTAAAAGTCCTTTTTAAAAAAATCATCTTTTCTTGTTTGAATACTTAAAAGTACATGTTTATTTGTCTGATTATTTCATCATATGGCATAAGTATTATTTCAACTGAGAATAAAAGACTAAAAGACTATTAGTACCTAATGTACTTAGTATTGAGAAACTGACACTTGTTTTCCCCCTTCTTACCATTTTTTCTAAGTTACTAATTTCCTTTCCTGTCAATATTTTAGCTACTTTTTGTCTTCCTTTGGGGAATTTTTTTCATGGAAGTAAATTTTTTTACTTGAACTACTAAGGTATACAAGGTTACCCTCAAAGATTCACATCATGCTGAATTGGTACAACAGATTCCTTTTAAGTACAAATTACAACAAAATTCCTACAACCATTGTTTTAAATTCTAGATAGTATGCTAAAGTGTACCTTTCTATAATTAGCATATCTCTTGAACAATGGCTATTATAGCGAAATATTTCTCAGTGTATCACTTGTTATATACTTAGTATTCTGAGCTCACTTTACAAGTTTTATCAATCAGATATCACTGCCAAGGCGGCTAGAAGTTCTTTTAAGTTCTGAATAGTTGTGTAATCCTTTGGTAAAACCCCGAGTCTGATAGGTATTTTGTAGACACAGTGTTACTTAGAATTATTGGGATTTAATTTCTTATTGTCTTAGTATTCAAACTTTTTGTTTCTAATTCATACATTATACTGACATGTATGATAAAATATGTTAATGTCAAGGGGGATTCATTACTAACAGACATAATGGAAGCTACAAGATTGTTTTTACATTTAACATAACCTAATAGATAATATACTAGCCTCCTGCATGGGGGGTTTCCTTCACACATAGGTTCCCCTAACTGCTTCTCCTCTTTTCCTTGGGCTACTAGTCAGTCAATATGCTTGTGAACCTGTTCAGGTGCTTGTTGACATGAAGTCTTGAAGATACTTAGATGAAGGTGTCTTGAAATTTGCAGGCACAAAGAACTAAAGTATATCATCATATCAAATGAAGAAATGACCTTTGGAAGCAAAAAAGAAATAAGAATGGGTTATGGTTTATCTTTTCTAAAACTACAATTTTTCTATCAGCAGCCACAACTCCCATCTCAAATGTCCTTAAAATTCCCAACTGAAAATGATATATTTTAGAATATTTTTTATGCCTTTCATTCTTAAATCTTATTATAGCCTTTAGTGTTACTTTGTTTTTAGTTTTTTTGTTTTTTTAAACAGGATCTTGCTATTATATAGTCCTGGTTGACCTTTTAGTCATTATGTAGCCCAGGCCGGCCTTTAACTCATGTCACTTCTCTTACCTTAGCTTCCCAAGTGCTGGGACAAGCATACCACAATATCTATATATTCTGGGTATTTATAGAAACTGAAATAGAGGTAGAAAGACTAAAGTACAAAAATGTCAAAAGTAGAAGAACCTAAGTCTTCTGACTCTACATTATACCAACTTTCTGCCATTAAATGAAGCCACAGATTTCCTATTAGAAGGGCTGTTCACATATTTTTATTCCTTTGACATTTAAGACCATAAAGGCCTAGAAAAGATACTGTAGTTGTTTTGTACACATCAAGTTCTGCTGTATTGAAAAACTAAAGGAAAAGCTCTCTAGATACTGCCCAGAAATTAGAGTCAAATACTTTCCTTCAGAAAATAAAACCCAGGGGGCTAGAGAGATACATGACTGCTCTTCCAGAGGTCCTGACTTCAATTCCCTGTACCACATGGTGATTCATCAACTATCTGTAATGAGATCTGGTGCCCTCTTCTGTCTTGCAGGCATACATGCAAGCAGAACACTGTATATTTACTTATAAGTATAAATAAATCTTTTTTTAAAAAAAATAAAGCCCAGAAAAAGCTTTTAGGAATGGAATTCTCACCCATAGGAAAGGTTCCTTTTTATTTACTTGGAAAATTCTATCACGTTCTTTGTATCTCTGAAAGCCTAGCCCTAGAGATACTATAGACCATAGATGTTCTGTTGACCCATGTTTTGTGTGTCTGGATTGTCTTTCACATAGTGTTTTTAAAGAAAAAAAAATGATATTCTCAGTTCACTAGACTACTCTATCATTGGTGTAAATCAGGCCAATTGTTCTTTTAAAATAGGTACTTTAGCCAGGTGGTGTGAGTGCTCAGAGGCAGGTGGATCTCTGAGTTCAAGGCCATCCTGGTCTACACAGTGAGTTCCAAGACAGCCAGGGTTACACAGAGAAACCCTGTCTCAAAAAAAATTAAATTAAAAAAAAAGGTGCTTAATTTTGATTTCCCCCCTACCTTTCGAGGGGAGGTTCTGGAGATTATACATAGAGTCCTTTGCAGGATAGGCAAGTGATCTCAAGGTCACACATACCCAAAGCTTATATTACCTGAGCCAATATCCCTACTCTTTCCTCTAGAAGTTTGAGAGTTTCAAAGTCTAACATTGTGGAGGACTCAGCCACAAATGAAACATCAATATTACAACCCCTTTCCTAAGGGCTCAGGGAACATTGTGGATTGTGGAAGCGTGCGTGCGTGCGTGTGCCTGTGTGAAGCTTTTGACATATGAAGGTTGGTAGGTGAGGGAAAGCTCATTTAAGCTTAGCCCTCACCCAAGAGTTTATGGACAGTACCAACTGGACTCATTGGGTTATTTTTGGAAAGAGCATGAAGTTAGGACGGGTGTTAGAGAGGATGGACCTGGGAAGAGTTAGAGAGATATTGGTGAATATAATCAAAATACTTCATATTGCATGTATGGAATTCTCCGAAGGTATTTTGGAAAATACTTGCATCAAGTATTCAAGGGATCTTTAATAATAATTTCCTATTTGGCTTATTTTACAACTATAAATTTGATATTTCTTAATTGGGTTGTTTTGGAGTCATAAAAATAGAGCAAATTAAAAAGAAATTATCAAAGACTTTTCAGAATATTGCTTAAAAGCGTTCACTATTCACCAGAAAGAAAAAAATAATTAACACTACTAGGAATAAAGAAGACTGAATGGAATATCAACAGTAGGCTATTAATTTATTACTCCAGTAAGTTTAATGCTGTATAAGCTATTGAAGGGTCATTTAATGTATACCGGTACCTGTGCACAGAATACATAACAGATTTTTTTAAAAAAATACACCTAAGGCTAGCAACAAGATGATGTGAATTAGCAAAAGATTTGCTGCAGACTCTAAACATATATATTTTACATATATACATACATATATATTACTAGCAATTTGATAAAAACCAGTGAGGGCCATAAATGGAAAAAATAGAGTAAAACTATCTTAACCACCATAAAGTTCAATACCAACCATAAAGATCTCAATATAAAATTTTAATGCTCCATTTATTCAATTTGGTAAGACTGAAGTGTTCCCAGTAATGACTTCCTCAGAAATTTAGTATCTCTTATAAGAAATACATATTATATACATTCCTTTTAAACATATTTTTGTTATTTTCTGCTTACTATCTGTGCACCAAAGGGTACAACATGAGTGGAGGCCCGAATGGCACTGGAGTCACAGATGGTTTTATTCTACCACTTACATGGTAGAATAAACTCAGGTCCTCTGAAAGAGCAGCCAGTGCTCTTAACTGCTGAACCACTGCTCCAGCCCTGTACATTCCTTTGTTAATCAGGGTATAATCAAGGAGATGAGTTTTATGACCAAGTCATTAATAAAATGTTTTCATCAAGGGCCATATTCAAGGTTGCTTACCTTGCACATCAGCTAGCCTTCAAATCTTATCCCGAGACAGGGGTACTATTTGTTCTGCTTCTCCAACATTTAAGTGGCAGTTTGGGGTGTAGGAAGTGCTAATGCCAACCCCATCCAATTGGCTTGTTACCTGATACAAGCCGAGGATAACTTTAATAAGCTTAAGGAAAGTTGGAAAGTCTTAGGCAAAGTGGAATTTTTTTTAAATACTTGTTTTGATTTGGGGGAAGAGAAAAGAGTTATCTTTAGGTACACAGTTGTATTTCTATGATGTAAGTTGTTGGAAGCCTGACCTCTGAGATACGCCAATCACTTCTACACATAATATAAAATGATTCATAGATTAAAAGTAAATTAAATATGCAGAAACGCTTAACTACACAGACTATTTATGATCCCCGTGAAATGGTTATTAAAACGTGAGCTGACGTGTTAAAAAAATAAAAGCTCAAAAGTACTTACCATTGCTATCCATAGAACAATATATTCATCTATAAAATTATTAAAGTATTGGTCTAAAAACAAAAGACCTGGACCAACAAAGACAGTGTCTTGAAGATACAGTTCACTTTTCGTCATGTGGGCTATCTATAAAAAAGGAAACAAAACAATTTTGCTATTAAGTTTTAAATTTTTTTGCTCTAATTTTTAGGACACATTTATGATATTCACTATTAAGACAAGTTCATTTCATAAAGGAATATTTAATGTACATCTCAAGTTCTTGGGCAGATAGCTTACTAAAAGTTCTAATATTTAAGTTCCTTGATATCAGAAAGTTATAATTGACTGTTAATGAGAAAGGAATTGACTGTACTATTAACTCATAGTTTTGCCTGGAACACAAACAGCTATTTTGTTGTAAAAGAAAACAAACATCTTATAAGAAATTGTTTCCAGCTTTGTGGAAGACTATAATATTTATATATCGTGAACCATAAAAGAATTTCTTACCACCAATTTTTGTGCAACTTTAGCAAAGACACATCCGAACATTAAGGTATAAAGGCAAGGGTGTTTTTCAAACACATTTGTTGCAGACTTTTTATAGATCATTACTGCCAATATAATAATTAATCCTATGTGGAGTCCAGGTGACAAGACACTGGTACCCTAAGGGATAAAGGCAAAATACTTAAATTACATTTTAACACGCATATTACACAGCAAACATTTTCATTTTCTGTTTTATTATAAGGATTCTAATCTAAGAATTCTTTTTTGAAATTTTGTTCTAATTTCTTCAAAACCAAAAATTTGTCATCAAAAGACAGTATAAAGTATGACCGATAGTAAATGTATAAGAAATGTGAATACTGAAAAAAAGATACGTAACAGCTCACCATGTTTCACGAAAAACATGCTGAAAAGCACTAGTAAATTGTCAGAATGTATTTTCACTTTCTTTACATGTCCTAGGCATTTTAATTTTATTTTTAGTAAAGATAAAACCACGATTTTTGGAATATATTCTTTGTGACTTGGAGGAGCAGTCAATTCTAGGGACAAACCATGATCCCACAAAGCCATGATCATGATTGTGGGAGCCTGGAAGAGAGGATAGTGATGGGCCAGACCCAAGGGACTGATAACTAAAGAAACCTGTCAAATTTGAGAGTTCTTTCTAGTAAGTGAGACAAGAAGTCTAGAAAGGCTCTTGATTATTTTGCCCATGTATCTGTTCCAGTCCTGGTCTATGAAGACTCTCATGGAAAAGTTACCCACTACGATGTGGAAGTCTAAATTCAGCTCACCTGGAATAAAAGAACAACATAAATCATCAACTCTGAATGCTGTGACTAGTCAACCCTAAGTACACCTTGCTGAAATCACTATTAAAAATTCTTAAATTGTTCAAGCCTCGGCAGCTGAAAGTAACTCCAGAGTGTATGTACCCTTTTGGGGTATAGTCAAACCCAGTCTTGGGTACAGGGCTGCCACAGCTGCGTGCCAAACAGCCACTTGAAAGTTGCTGTAATAGAGTATCAAAGGTCCTCGAGGCTCTTTAAAACAATTTAGATAGTTTATAATCTCTTAACTGCCATTTTTACACAAAGCTGCTGATACACAGAATGTTAACTTTTCACATAAAATACATTTTTCTCAAGTGTTCTTTGTGTGATAGTAGTTTCTGGCCTAATGGATTATTACAGGGGCTAGGCATCTGTGACAGCATACATGTGGCTGCAGGAAGCAAGATCTTTCAGCTGACAAGGTATGCCTGTGGAGGAGGGGGGCTTCAATCAAAGGGGGCCATTCCTGCAGTATCCACTGACCAGCAGTGACCTTTGCTTTCTATGTCCTGGGGGAAGAGAGGCTATCCTCAGACTACAGATAGCATGATTTCTAGATTGTCCTTCTAGAAAGTTTAACAATGTCATCTTCTCTCAAGAGAGTTGGCAAGAGAAAGAATACTGTAGTCATTTTTGATTTTTTTTTAAAGACAGTGTCATGTAGCCCAGATTAGCCTCAAATTCATTATGTAGCTTAGGATGACTTTGATTCTACTGCTGCCACCTCTCAAGTGCTGAGATTATAGGCATGTGCCAGCAGGGCCAGCTGTGAAGGTCTGGTCTGTGCAAAGAACTAGAGAACTAAAGAGTACAGCATACTATATGGATTAATTCAAACTTTCTCAAGACCCTAGCATTATAAAATAAGGTATACCAGATACTGATTCAAACTTGCCATTTTTGTTGTTAAATCATGGCAATAAGATTTTCTGTATCAACCTTTACTAAGTCAAAGGCCATTCATACTTAAGACTATCAATAAATTTTTGTAAAAATGTTAAAATAAAACTTAGCCCACTAACTACAAGATACCAGAATCATTGATTAGGAAAGATTTAATTTAACCTTGGTTTCTTTCTACATCAATACCTTCATATAAAATTATATATTCTAGGTCATTAAATTTCTTCAGTGTGAATCAATACTCTTATCCTAAACAAAATGTTGAAATCTATTTAGTGTTGATACTTACTGAATCTATTAACCACCAATGTGTTCATTAAAACAGCCTAATTCTTTTAAGTTTAGATATTTTAAGTTAGAATTGTCTATAAATTATAGCCAGGACCACACAGAGAGACCCTGTCTAAAAAAAAATTAAACCTTGTTCTAAATGATATTAGGTAATACACTTTATATTTTTATATATTATGCTGTTATATTTAATTCAATTTAAAAAATCTGCTAAACCAGAGAACCTGTGCAGTGTTGAGCTATCCAACAATCCCAATGTTTGGGAAGGCCGGGCATGGAGTGTGAGGTCAGTTTGAGCTGTGTGTATGTGTATAATTTTTGTTTGTTTGACCCTAGTTTGTTTTCTAGTTGAAAACCCACCATTTTCAGTTAGAAATTACTTTCTAGCTTGAATTTCAACTCAATTCATCCTTCAAACATTTAGTAACTATTTCTTGATAAAATATTCTCTATATGGCTATTGAGTTTTACTAAATCTAATCTTTATTGGAATTTATTATGATTCTGATAGTGTTCTATTTTATTGCCCATGGTAAAGCAACACTTATTCCAAGTACCTAAAGCCAAGTATTATGCTAAGGTTGGCAGAGAAAACACCTCAAAAAAATGACGGTTTTTACAAGCAGATCAGAACTGACATATCTAAATGAATTTTATAATTTGCTTTTGAATTATAAGTGATACATTAAAATTTGAAAATCTATTAATTATAGAAGACTTTTGAAAGTGTCTTGAGAGCCAATTTGCAAGTGACTTGGGAAGATGAGAATTTTTGTAACTAAAAATACCATATCTCCCATTTATTACTCTTGGTAATCTTGTTCTATCTGGGTGTGGTGTGAGTTGGTCTTGTCTACAAAGCAAGTTTCAGGGCTTCCAGGGTTACATAGAGAGACCCTGCCTCAAGAAAACAAACAAATTAAACCTTGCTCTAAATCAATAAACCCTTTAAGGACAGAAAACTTCAGTCACAGAATACAATACTTTAAAGTAATTCTTAAAAACCATTATAATAGTTTTGTTATAAAATGGCATCATTTGAATAAATACTACCTTCTTATGGTCACCTATCTTGAAGATATTATTAGACTTTTTTTAAATGCAGATATCACATTAATTTAAAAGTGTCAGAAAGTCTGTCTTCCCTTTCCTTAAAAGTACTGGGTTTTTTTTTTTGTTTTATTTTTTTTCGAGACAGGGTTTCTCTGTAGCTTTGGAGACTGTCCTGGAACTAGCTCT
>LOJH01011624.1:2292-13716 GCA_001685095.1 Ellobius talpinus
GGAAGGAAGGAAGGAAGGAAGGAAGGAAGGAAGGAAGGAAGGAAAGACTGGCCTGTATGGGTTGGAGAGATGACTCAGAAGTTAAGAGCAGCACTTGCTGTACTTGTTGGGCTTGCTACTCTTGCAGCGCTAGCAGAGGACCCTGGTTCTGTTCCCAGCATTCACATGGCCCCTAAAAAACTGTCTATAACTCTAGTACCTGCCTGTAACTCCAGTACTAGGCGATCTAATGTCCTCTTCTGACATCCAGAGGCACCAGTGATGCACATAGTGTATATATATATATATTCAGGTAAACATACATACAAATATAATGCATAATTTTTTTTTCAATAATTAGAACTTTGCAAACATGAGGAGCTCAATTTGTCATTCATGTCAAAAGCCAGGCATGGCTGCCAATGCTTGTAACCCTAGCATAGGGGAGCAGAGACAAATTAATCCTGTATGTGTATACATTCACACGCATGCATCACACACGTATACACACATACATGCATGTTCAAACTCCCAAGCAAACACTGGTCTATAAAATTCACAATTCAAGATGTCTGTGGCTATTTGGGGTCAGAGGAGTAAGGAAGAATCTGCAGGTATTAGCTGTAACAGATCTACCTTGACATCCTCTATGCTGAAACATTTTTTTCTTAGATGTTGGGGAATGAGACAGAGTGTTTGTGGGTGGTCAAAGGTGGTTTCAAATCTTCCTACCTCAAACTCTTAGCGCTGGGTTTACAGGGATATGCCACCATACTTAGCTAGTTTCTCAGTTTAGGTTTGAGTGAAGCAAATGCACTAATACTAGACGTTTGAAATACAGTGACATATATTTTACATAGCTGAAATACTTATTTAATAAAATATCAAATTTCTTCCTTACAACTGACTTAAAAGAATTATACTTGTTCAGAGATTTAATAACCCACCAGAGATTATGTAGCTGATGAGCCTACGAGAGGCCTTAGGATGTGTGCTCTGTTCCAAAGTCTATGCCAATTTTACAATCCCATAGGGGCAAGATGCAGGAGCAAAGGAGAGGCCCGGAAAGGGAACAGCTGGGGTTTGGCACTCTCCCTAGCAAGTGAGGCAGGCAACCCACGCCTTCTCGGATACAGAGTCACAGAGTCAATTTAGAAAACCAAGATGCTTTCTGACGTCCACTGTGACAGTAGGCGAGGTCCGGGTAGTGGCCATCTGAGTTCTCTAGAGCCTTCATCACTGCATCTCCAACACGGGTGCTCTGACGTGCTGCAGGCTGACGTTGGTGTCGGGAGTGACAGATGCCCCGGCAGCTAGTGGCGGAGCGGGAGGTTCTCGTCGCTGACCAAATCTCTGTGGACAAGCACAACCCCTAGGGTCGTCCCAGCGGGCCATCAACGATTGCGGGTACCGGGAACAGCTAGTCCAGCCGGGACGTGGGTCCCTAGGGCGGAGGGCGGGAACTAATCAGGGGGGACTACAATTCCCACAATGCTCCCGGGTCGCAGCCGCGGGAAGGAGAGGGACCTCAGGTGTCTGCGACCTCGGTGCCTCCGGCCCGGAAGTGCCCGTGGGGCCGAGATGGAGCTGGTGGAGTTGGGCGGTGAGTCGCCGCGTGTGACCGCGCCCACCCTGTCGCCCCAGGCCACAGCTGGGCTTTGCACGCCCCGCCCCGAGATCTCTGGGGCCCTCCTGCTGCTGGGGGAGGGGGGGAGGCGGGCAGATGGAAGGAGTGATGGAACAGTGTGAGTGGGGAGAGCTAAGTCTAGGTTCTCCGGAAGAATCAAGGGTCTGGAGACCTCTGGGTTTGGCAAGGTTGCCCCACAGGCGCTGAGTAGGGCTACTGTGGGGTGGGGTTTGGGTGGACCCAAGAAGGGGCCGAGCTGGGTAGGCAACTGAGCTCCCTAGGCTCCAGATTGGCCAAGGGCGGAGTTTGACGTTTAGCGTTGTCTGGGAAGCTTTGGGAAGCTCTGTGTGTTGTGGGTGGGGTTTGGGTAGAGGATAAAGGGGAGTGTTAGGGGATATAGGAGACCCTTCTGTCGAGAAGAGAAACTTAAGGGACAGGGCATCAGATGAGCTTTGCTGGGAATAGGTGAAGGAGTGAATTTTGGGATGAAGTGGACAAGTAAGCTTTTGGGTAAAGTTTGATGGAGGCTAAATTTAGGAAGGGTCGCTTAGAAGAGCAAGGCCCTTACTTAGATATAGGGTTTGGGTGAATTGGGGAGCTGAATGAAGACCTAGAACTCAGACAGCAAAGTTAAGACTTGGAATCTGGTGATGGAAAGGGACAAAACAAGAAGGCAAATTTGGGACTACAGGATGCTGGACCGGTCTGTATCCTGGGGTAGGTAAGAAGACAGAATAACTGGAACGGGGGGGAGGGTTGTAGTACAGTGGATTCAAGGGCTTGTTGAAGTCGGGATGACTCCTGGTCAGAAAACAGCCTCTCATCAATCCTTGTGCTTCTTTAGCTCGGTAGCACCTCTGGCAACTCAGGTGCCATGGCCTTGATTGAAGGAGTGGGCGATGAGGTGACTGTCCTTTTTTCGGTGCTTGCGTGCCTTCTGGTGCTGGCCCTTGCCTGGGTCTCAACACATACTACTGAGAATATAGACCCCCTGCCACAGCCATCAGGGACCGCAACCCCAGCACAGTCCCGTGAAGCCATGGCAGCCACAGACAGCATCAGAGAGGAGGCCCCAGGGGCTGAGAGCCCCAGCCTGAGACACAGAGGTCCATCAGCACATCCAGAACCTGACACCGAGGTCACAGCAACAGCCCCACCTCCTGACTCCCTGCAGGAACCCCTAGTGCTACGGTTGAAATTTCTCAATGACTCTGAGCAGGTGGCCAGGGCCTGGCCTCAGGACACCATCGGCTCCTTGAAAAGGTAAGCTGGGAAGAGAGAGGGTAAGAACAGAATCCTAAAATCGGGGTAGGTGACTATAGAAGGGCCACTAGAGATATTTGAAGCTCTCTTATTTTCTGTTTGAGAAAACTGTCTCCTTTGGACACTTACACCCTATAGCTGTTAACCTGTTCAAACCTGCCCCCCAGAGGCCAGGATCTGGGTGGTTTGTAGAGTGCATGGGTGAAGGTTGGGATCGGTCCTCTGAGCAAAGGACCAGGACTTCCTGAGGCCTGCTCTCTTACCCAGGTCCCTCTCTCCTCAGGACCCAGTTTCCGGGCCGGGAACAGCAGGTTCGACTCATCTACCAAGGGCAACTGCTAGGAGACGACACCCAGACACTGGGCAGCCTCCACCTCCCCCCCAACTGCGTTCTCCACTGCCACGTGTCCACGAGAGTCGGTCCCCCACATCCCCCTTGCCCACCAGGGTCAGAGCCCGGCCCCTCCGGGCTGGAAATCGGCAGTCTTCTGTTGCCCCTGCTGCTTCTGCTGCTGCTCCTGCTTTGGTACTGCCAGATCCAGTACCGGCCCTTCTTTCCCCTGACAGCCACCCTGGGCCTGGCCGGCTTCACCCTGCTCCTCAGTCTCCTGGCCTTTGCCATGTATCGCCCGTAGTGCCTCCACGGGCTTTTGGCCGCGTAGCCAGCCCCTCTGGACCTCAGTCCCCAAGGCGCAAAGGGAGCTGCTGTCTGCCCAGGCCCACCTCACCCGCTGCCTGCCTTTTCCCACTCCCCTGGAGCCCAGCCTTGCGCCGCAGAGGACTCCAGGGCTTAGCGGAGGCTTCTTCCTGTGATCTTCATATCTCGGGGCCATCTTCTGGGGCTGCTGGCTCTCAGCCTTCGCAGACAGTGGATTCTTCTGGATCAGGCACTTGCTGTCGCTGCCTTGGCCCGGCACAAAGCCAGGCCACCCCACTGGGCCCATCTTAGTGTGCTGCCAGAGGACCTAGGTACGTCTAGTTCCAAAGAGCTGCCCGTGGCTGAGTTGGGGACCGATGGACTGGGAGACTGGTGAAGGGGAATTGAGAGGAGCGGAGCTGTTTTCTGGAATTTGTGCAGATTAAAGAAACTGTGACGTTTTCATTCCCAGTGTGTCTGTGCGGGGCTTGAGGGTGGGGAGCCCTTGTTCTGGGAGAACGGGACCTGCCCTGAGTCCTGTGTGCGCAAACTGCCCAGGGCTGGACAGCCGACCACCGCTTTCTGCATCATTCCCGCAGGGTTCAGGCCAGGCTCTGTGGCACCGCCTCCACAGCCGCGCGCGCACTTCCCGGAAGCTAGGGGCGGGGCCTGCGGCTCCCCTCCTCGCAGCGCCTGCCGGGAGCCACGTCTCTGCTGCCGGGCACTGAGCTGCGATTGGCGTCTAGGGGCGATCCGGGGGCTGCTGGGAAGATGGCGGACTCGGTGGCCCGCTGATGAGGCCACTGGGGGAGCCCGACTCCCGGGCCCCGAGACCAACTGAGAGAGTGACCTACGCGGGGCCTGGGGAGTCATGTAGGGTGGCGTCTGCGGGGAGGGCCGCGGGAGGGTGGTGGGAGCTGGTGTTAGCGGCAGTGGCCCCGGGCTGCTGGCCTCCCGGGGCCGGGTCAGGGTGTGGGGGCCTCTCCCGCGGACAGCACCGACCCAGTGCCTTGGCAGACGGCTCACTGGGGCCCAGCGCGCGCCCTGCGAGTTTGCGTTGTGTTCTCATTTCACTGGTGAGGAGACTTAGGCAGAGAGGCGGAGACACTTGTCCAAGGTCACGCAGCTGGTAAGTGGGAGCGCCCAGCATGGGACCCAGCACCGTCCGGCTGCAGAGCTCGCGTTCTGCCCACCCCGCCGCCGCCTCCAGCGAGAGGGGAGGTGGTCGGCAGGGCGCGTCGCCGGGACCACCGGGGCTCCAGGCTGGGTGTTACCACTAACCCTGTGAATGACCTCGGGCTTTAACCTCTTCGTCGCTCTGGGCCTTGTTTCTCCACCTATGAAATGAGGTAATGCCAGCCCCGCGACTCCTCATCAGCGTGCACGGAGCATCGAAGATGTGTATGTGAAATGTGTAGAGAGCTGCACCCGAGCACACTTAAAGAATTAGGATTTCTTTAGAACGGGACGGGGAAAGGGGGCATGGTGGGGAAGAGTTCCAGAGCAGGCCCTCTGGGTTAGTTTTGCTTCAGGCCCTTTGGGTGGGGAGTAAGGTAAGGACTAGATAGCTATTTCCCCTTGGAGGAAACCTCACCCGGTTTTCTGGGCCACCCTCAGGGTCTCCATCACCCACCTCCATGCTTCGAATCCTGCTCTCTGCCCAGAATTCTCCTGCTCGGCTGTCTGGTCTGCTGCTCATCCCGCCAGTACGGCCATGTTGTTCAGGGCCCAGCAAGTCGGGGGACCGACCTTTTGGAGGAGGCCCTGTGCAAGGCCTTCAACGGCTTCTGGAACAGGCACGAAGCCCTGGGGAGCTGCTGCGATGGCTGAGCCAGAACCCCACCAAAGTGCAAGCTCATCACTACCCTGTGGCCCTCCGCCGTCTGGGACAGCTCTTAGTGTCTCAGCCTAGGCCCTCCCCTGTGGAGCAGGCCACACTGCAGGACTTGAGTCAGCTCATCATCCGAAACTGCCCCTCCTTTGACGTGCACACCATCCATGTGTGTCTACACCTTGCAGTCTTACTTGGTGAGGAGGGTGTCGGAAGGTGTGGGTGTTTAGGGAAGAGTAGCAGAAGAGAGAGCAGAGGACTCAAGCTATTGAGAACTCTCAGATTCCCACCTAGTAATGGCACCTCCCCAAGCACACACGCTGAGCCCTCTGGTGGATGATCCTCATGGTGGATGTCCAAGTCAAACAACATTATTCTGCCTCTGCTGGACACTAGGTTCCTTCTAGTACAGCACTCTAGGAAGCCAGAGCACTTGGTTAGACTTGGCACAAGGTGACTTGTCTAAGGCTTTCCCCACACACTGTTGATACATCATGCTCACGTGACCACCTCTCTCCACTGAAATCAGTACACCTTCCCACTCAAGAAATGAAGAAGAGGAAGTTAGGGACTCTTGTTCCACTTGGCAAGATAGCACACCGCAGCTTTCTTACTAGGATGGTCTTTGTCCCTCTCCCTCCCAGGCTTTCCATCAGATGGACCACTCCTGTGTGCCCTGGAGCAGGAGCGAAGGTCCCGCCTCCTTCCAAAACCACCCTCTCCGCATCAGCCTACCATCCATGGTGGGCAAAGGTTGGAAATGGCCCTGAGCTGCCCCCATTTCCTGCGGTACCCTCGTCAGCATCTGATCAGAAGCCTGGCAGGTGCCGAGGGTTAAAAGCAAAAGGGAGGCGAAGGGATGAGATGGAGCCACTGGGATAGAGTGCCTGGGCTGGAGTGCAGTCTAGCCCCCAGCAGCCTTCCTTGAAGGCACAGTATGACAGGCTGTTCTTCACAGAGGCAAGGCCAGAAGAACTGACTCCTCATGTAATGGCGCTTCTGGCTCAGCACCTGGCCCGGCACCGGTTGCGGGAACCCCAGCTTCTGGAAGCCATTGCTCACTTCCTGGTGGTTGAGGAAGCCCAGCTCAACAGCAAGGTGGGCTGGCCTCCCACCCTCCCCTACTTCTCTGAGTCATCCTCAGCTGCTTGGTCGGGCCCAGCCCCCATCCAGCTTGTCTGGCTTCTGTAGCTAGCATTCTACCCAGGCTGTGTTCTGTGCCCAGGACATCTGTCTCTGCTTACTGGTTGTCCAGTTCCCATAATCAGTATAGTAGTATGTCTGGAGCCCTGAAACTTTCCAAAGCTGCACAGCAGCCTAGCTCCATAGGATCCACTCCTACAGAGAGATCTACAGGCCATACATTCCCCCGCCCCCAGTTATGTCCCTTCTGTGAAGATACTGCTTATGTTGCAGAACTTGGAGTGTGTGCTGTTATAGAGGGCATTCTGCCTTGAAAGTTACTGACAGAACCAGGCCTCCCTGAGGTTGTGCCTATCATGCCAGGGAACTTGGCATGTGCCTCTAATCCTGGCAGAGGCGGAGAAAGGTGAATCTCTGAGTTTGAGGCCAGCCTGATCTGCATAGGGAGTTCCAAATTAACCTGAGACAAAGAAGACCCTGAAAGAAAGCAAAGCAGTGTTTGCTGCTGGATGTCGCTGCCTTTTTCTGCAGGTGGTACAGAAGCTGGTCCTGCCCTTTGGGAGGTTGAACTACCTGCCTCTGGAGCAGCAGTTCATGCCCTGTCTTGAGAGGATCCTGGCTCGGGAAGCAGGGGTGGCACCCTTGGCCACAGTCAACATTTTGATGTCACTGTGCCAGCTACAGTGCTTGCCGTTCAGAGCCCTGCAGTTTGTCTTCTCCCCCAGTTTCATCAGCCACATCAATGGTATGCAGACAGGATGGTTGGTGGGGCCAAGGGCTGCAGGGCAGGAGTGTGCCCAGGTGTCAGCGGCCCAATGTCCCCCAGTCCCTGCTTCCCCACAGGCACCCCTCCTTCTCTGATTGTGCGACGCTACCTCTCTCTACTCGACACGGCCGTGGAGCTTGAACTCCCAGGGTACCAAGGCCCCCGCCTTCCCCAAAGACAGCGAGTGCCCATCTTCCCACAGCCCCTCATCACTGACCGTGCCCGCTGCAAATACAGGTGGGCCAGAGGAGGGGCAGCCACAGGAGCACAGAGTAGGAAAGCCAGAGCCCATGTCTCCTAACAGAAGACTAGCCTTGAGACAGCAAAGGGCCTTTGCAGGGTGGCAGTGCTCAGCAGGTACAGGGGACTTCCTTCTACCACTGTCCTTTCTCCTCAGTCACAAGGACATAGTAGCTGAGGGGCTGCGCCAGCTGCTAGGGGAAGAAAAATACCGCCAGGATCTGACTGTGCCTCCGGGCTACTGCACAGGTGAGGTGTGGATGGACATGGGTGGCCAGCAGTCAAAAGCTGGCACAAGGCTAAGGCCTGTCTGCCCTGCAGACTTCTTGCTCTGTGTTGGTAGTTCTGGTGCTGTGCTGCCGGTGAGGACACAAGACCCCTTCCTGCCCTACCCACCACAGTCCTGCCAACAGGACCAGGCTGGCTCTAACCCCACAACACAACACTCCACCCAAAGGTATGGAAAATGAAATGGTTGGGGAGTCTTTGGCTACTGGGCCAACAGCAACCTGAGCCAAGTCCACTCTACTTCAGGGTGGTGTTGATGCTTCGAGAACGCTGGCATTTCTGCCGGGATGGCAGGGTGCTTCTGGGCTCTCGTGCTCTGAGGGAGCGGCACCTGGGCCTGATGGGCTACCAACTCCTGCCGGTGAGAAGTCCTGTCCCACCCCACCCATATGTGTATTAAGAGCCAAGCCACTGTAACCTGTCTTCTCTCTGCAGCTGCCATTTGAAGAATTGGAGTCTCAGAGAGGCCTGCCCCAACTCAAGAGCTACCTGAGGCAGAAACTTCAGGCCTTAGGCCTCCGCTGGGGACCTGAGGGTGGGTGAGGGAGTACATACAGGGCTCAGGATGGAACTCCTATTGGGGAGGGGGCAATTTGCACTTTGGCTCCCTGTTGGCTTTTTCATTAAAATCCCTTTCCTTCCCCATGGTGAGTCTCATTTCTGGACCAAGGAACAGAGCTGGGCCGCATCTCTTTATGTTCATGACCCCCGCTAACAAAGACAGAAGAGCAGGCCTAGGTTGGGGTTGAAGCACTTTACTGCAGGGTGGGGAGAAGGGGGCTTTAAATTATTCACTTAAATAAAAATGTGGAGGGGTAGGAGGGGAGCCCCAGCCCCCAACCCCTGTCCCCTACCCATTAGTCCCTCTGCTATGCTCTGGACAGCAGCTACACAGGCATGGGCATCTCGTTGTACTCATCCACACCTTCACGCTCATCAAACACTGGCTCTGCCTCATTAGCATCCAGCTGTGAGAGGAATGGAAGTGTTGACCTTTATAGAACCATGGAAGAGAGGAGTGGAGGAGAGAGATAGGGGAAGGGGTGCTTACACATCTCATTTCTCGCTCAGTGAAGATGCGGGTAAGTACCACCATGCGCAGTGGCACTGTGAGGATGAGGATGAAGGGGAAGGCCAGGGAGGCGGCTGTGGACATGACTGCCCAGAGCAGGGCCAGGCACAGCAACTGCAAGGCAGTGAACAGGTGCATCCGCATGGTCCGAACCTGGGGGCAGAGAGGAGGCGAACCTAGACATATATCCCAGCCAGCCACAAGGACCAGGGCCCTCCTTCCTCTCCCCTGGGAGATGAACTACCACAGGGATTTCTAGAGCTACTATGTACAGGGAGGAGACAAACAGTCTGGCTGAGGTGGGGTCCTGCACCCCTTGAGTGCAGGAACTTACCTTCTTGACGTAGGTAACATCTGGGTGGTGTTTAGGTGGCATGAGTAGCAGGTGCAACCGCTCATAGAATTGGATCCCATTAAGGGAAGTAACTCCCATGTATAAGAAAATGCCAAAGAGCACAGCCAGGGGGATCTGTCGCAGTAGGTCCCCAATGACCATGGAGAGGCCTGGGAAAGGAGAAGAAACAGTTGGTTCCCTCTAGTGAACCTGGGGACCTATAGGAAAGGTGATATTCAGAGTAAGGGCAGCATACCTACAAGCAGGGCCACCAGCAGCCCTGTCACCCGCTGTTCCTTGACCTCCTGAATCTTGGGTTTGTCTCCAGGTGCCACAGCCTTGCTCATGACAGTGAGTGCATTGGCATGAGTGACAGAGCGGACTGTGGCAGCAGCCAACCAAGGAAGGCCAAAGAGGGCACAGATGCCACCCATGGCTACAATGAGCAGCAGGTCCAGGTGGAAACCAGAGCCCTTCTGCAGCATCCGCTCTTTCTTGGAGATGATCAGCCTGGGGGAGGAGAGGCACTGTGAACCCCAGGGTACCCACAGCATGGGAGATCATATCATTCCAGCAGGTCCCAACTGGTTCTGGTGGACTCTGTTCATCCCACTGGAACTCCATCATAGAACTGAACTTGTGTCCTTAGCTTGTATCTTACAGGATTCCTCTAAGCCCTGCTCGACTAGCTTGCAATGTGTGTGCCCTGTCCCACCTCAGCTAACATCAGTGATATTTCTGTTGCCTGCAAAAGAAGCTGGTTAGCTGGCATCCAGGGTCCCCTGAGGTCCTTGCCCCATGGTGATAGATAGATCCTATACTGTATCCCTGAGCCTGGCTGAGGACTCTGGTCCCTTATAGGATGGCTCACGTGGTGATCTGTGTCTCCATGAAGATAAGGATGAACACCAGGACAGCAGGCAGCAGGCTGGCCACCATCATCCACACGGGAAAGGGGCTTTTTTCTCCAAGAGGGTTGATGACCCAGCCCCGCTTGTCTGGGGCTGTCACGGAGAATCCACTGGGCACACTCAGCTTCTACAAGGCAGAGGGAGTGTGCTGTTACACAGAGGGTACTCAGGGGAACATTAGAACCCAAGGTGGTGGAAACAGCCCAGTAGCACCTTTCTGCTACTTGTGCAATGCCTTACCTGGGTGTAGGTGTCTTCAATACTGTAATCCACAAGCACCATTATGAGGATCGCGATGGGCACCCCAAAGTCTCCAATTACCCGCCGGATCTAAGAGAGCAAGCACCATGCTCAGAGGCCTCCTAACCCATGCAACTCCCACATACTTCCAAGTTATCCTCTTCCTGTCCTCAGCTCCTCCAGTCTGCAATCCTACATACCCGGCCAGGGAAGAACCGGCTGTTCTTGAATTTGCGAAGGAAGAAGGCGATGAAGAAGGTGCCAGCCATCAGCACCAGCGATAGCAAGGCCGTGTTGGGCTGGCCCCGGGGCTTCTCTGGTCCAGACTGCATGGCTGTGCTGCCGTTGTCTGGCACCAGCATGGTTGCTGTCCAAGTCATATTGCCACTGCTGCTGTCTGCCTCTGAGTCGTTGGAGACTGAGCAGCCATGGAGAGGGTGTTCCTGGAAGATCTGGGGAGGAGCCACAAAGGACCATGGGCTGAACTGGGGTCAGGGTGGATGTTGGCGAGGTAGAGAGGAGTTTGGTAAAGGCCAACCTGCCTTCTAGAAGCTTGTCTTACCAGGTTAAGAAAATGACTTAGTGCTTGCTTCAGCAGCACAGATACTAAAACTGGGTACAAAAAAGATCAGAATGGCCCTGTGCAAGGATGATATGCTGCACTGCAATGTTCCATATATTCAAAACTCAATCCAGTTTATTTATCTTTTTTTTTTTCAAGACAGAGTTCCTCTGTAGCTTTGGAGCCTGTCCTGGAACTCACTCTGTAGACCAAGCTGGCTTCGAACTCACAGAGATCTGCCTGCCTCTGCCTCCCAAGTGCTGGATTAAAGGCGTGCACCACCACTGCCCGGCTAATCCAGTTTATTTTAAGTTAACACTAAGTCATTCATTCAGTGTCTCAAAGAAAGGTTACAGTCACAAATTCACATGTACAGGGTCTGACCACAAACATACAAAGTATGAGATGTATGTGTGGAAATTTTCACTTAACTTAGTTCATTTTGCACAAATATTACTTATTTCTTTAAAACATTTATTTAGTGTGTATGTATGTATGTATGTATGTATGTATGTATGTATGTATGTATGT
>LOJH01011625.1:0-21714 GCA_001685095.1 Ellobius talpinus
GAGGGGAGGAGGTGGAAATTTTTTAATAATAATAATAAATAAATAAAAAGAAGAAGAGAAAAGGGAAGGTCTGTGTTAGAATGGGCTAGAATGCAGTGGTTTGTTTTGATGGGCCATGTTAATTAGGTGAGCCAAAGGGGACTTTTGATTGCTGGACTTTAATACTTTGATAGCTAGATGTTGGTAGTCAGCCTCAGGAAGAGGAAGTGGCGTGGCCAAACAAGGGAATAGACCTTGGTAACTAGCTTTAGGAATGTAATCTAATGGCTTTTAGCATGGCAGAGGGAGTGGGGGGAGAAGGGCAAGGCCAGTCAGAGTCATATTTTCTAGGCTCAAGCTCAAGCTGGCCAGGGTCCCTTTTGGTGTACTCACCTTAAGTCATACAGGTGAAGTAGGTGGAATAATCCATCCTTTGTTCTTGGCTGCTAACTCAGGATCACTGCTCAATATAGCTAAACAGGCACCCCTTTTCTATTGCAGTGTCTTACTCCAAGACAGGACAAAAAGAGAGAGAGAGAGAGAGAGAGAGAACACTAGAAGGGACGATTTCTTTACTGGATGAGGAAGCACTTAATGATAGTCTCCGAGGGAAATAGAGACTCCCACTCAAACATGTTAATCCTTGAGTCCATTCAGATATTCAGATGGAGGCTGAGGTTAAAAGAGTAGTGTTTGCTGGAGATGGGAGTTCAAGTCCTTGGCTTAGGTTATCAGCATAGAGCTGGTCATTTAAAGCTAAACATGAGTGGAACAGACAGAAAGGAAGTGGAGCCTGGAGTCCAGCTCTCAGGACCGGGGTCTTGAGCTATTAAAGGAACCAAATGAAGGAAAAGAGAACAGTATTCTGGAAGTCAATGGGAAATGAGTGTCTCCTAAAGGGAGGGTCAGCTAGTCTAATGCAGCCTCTGGTCACTGGGGTCAAGGGCAAACTCGCTCAGAAGACTAGACTGTCTAAGCTGAATGGGAGGACTAAAGAGTCAAGGGGTGGGCATTTTCTTTAAGAGAAATTTTGCTCTTGAAAGCTGAGAAAAATGCAGAGACAGCTGAGCAGAGCAGGGTCATGAGCGGGTGAGGTTATTTTTGGGCAAGAGATGCTTCAGCTCCTTCATGGATGGCAAGAAGGACAATAGAAAAGAGTCAAGCCCAGGAGTAGTAGAGGGGTGGGATCCAGGTGTTCAAAGTTGGGGTTTGGGGTGGAGCACAGAGGGCCATCCAGTATAAAATGGGATAGAAATGATAAGTTCATCCATCCTTTTCTTCTCAAATGCTGACCACTGAGACTTGGCCTTCCTATTGGCTCCTTCAAACTTCATGGGTCATGCCTGCTTCTGCCCCCAACCTGTGCCCAGAGTTCTCACTCATGCACAACTTCAAGTCTGACCATCTTTGGTGTAATGGCAAGGAATGGCCAGGTGGCAAATGACGGGAGTGAGCTAACCTTTGTATTAGATAACCAGCTGTATTAGTTACTCTTCTTGGTGCCGTGACAAAATCCTTGACAAAATTGACTTCAAGGACGGGTTTATTTGGGCTCACAGTTTGAGAGTAAAGTCCATTGTTGGCACGGAAGCCATGGCAGCCGAAGCCTAAGGCAGCTCATCTCACTGAATTCAGCCAGAAAGCAAAGAGCAATGAATGCTGGAACTCAGCTCACCTTCCTCTTTTTATTCAGTCCAGGATCCAAGCCCATGTCATGCTGCCACTCACGTTTAGGGTGGATCTCTTCCCATGAGTTAACCTAGTTGAGAAACTCCTTTAAGGACATTCCAGGGGATCTGACGCCTTCGTGATTCTAGAGTTTGTTAAGTTGACCCTCAACATCGTCTCCCACAGTGTGTGAGCTGAAAGCAAGCAGTCCAGAGGGAAAGGTCTGTCCCAACTTCCTCCTCGTATGGCACAGAGCAGACGAGTCAAAGCATAGCAAAAAGAGCCATTGAACTTCACATGCACTGCCACAAATACTTTGTACACATTATAACTTTTGGTATCAAACCAATTTTAAGGGTAGGGACACAAGGTCCAGAGAGACCCAAGGCCAAAAGGGTTTCAAAGTATCTTTCTAGTCTAGTCACATGGGGGCTTGGTGAAGCCAAGTTCCTCCAACTACCAAGTTTAAACCGGAGCCCTGCACACTAGCATTCAACTGAGGGACTCCAGGAGGTGGGGAATGGGCGTGTGCCTACCCATGGGCCTCTGTCTCCTTCCACACCCTTTCCATCCCCCTCATCATGGTTTGGCTCTGCGGTGAGACAGTGGGGGTCTTCCCATGCTCCAAACATCCCTCCAGCACCAGTGGGAAGCATGGCCTCTCTTCTCTCAAATGTACCCCATCATCTAGGACACCATCTCTCTCACAGCTAGCCCTTTGTGGTCAGGACAAAACCCAGCCTCCCTATCCCTTGGTTATCACTTGAAGTAGGAAGTTTAAAATAACATTATGTGAAAATGCTGCATGGGAATTTGAGAGGAATATTTAAGACCACAAAGATAATATGGAGTACTGAGTCTGTCTACTCCTCAGACACCCCAAACTAATACACACACACACACACACACACACACACACACCATCTTGGCCCTGCCTTCTTCCCTCTATCCCTTTCCATTACTTCCATTCAACCAGCTGGTTGGCCACCGCTTCCTCTGGGCTAGCATACCATGTGATCTCTGTTCTGTTTGAAGCCGGCACCTCCTCCTAAAGCATCCCAGTCTCAAGCAGACGCCTCTTCTGGATTCTTAGCAATCGGCTTCTGTCAACCTGGGAGCTGGAAAGGAAAAGGGACAGAGATGATCTGGGCAACAGAGCAGATGCAGAGGCTGTGTCTATCCCTTCTTCCAAGTGCAGAGCCTCTTGTTGGAACCCGGATGCTGAGAATTGGAGGCTCCAGCTCACACTCCCCCTGGCCAGTTAACAGACCTTCACAGTGAACCCTCTTCAATTTTCCTAATAGGGAACTCCCCAGATTTCATAGCTCTTCCTAGAGACTCCGTGCCCAACAGACACCATTTGTCCATGTAAAGCACTCCCGCTTTGCCCATCACAAACCAACCCCTATTTGAGCTTAAACTTCTACAACATTTTTACTTTAGTTGCGTTCATTTTCTGCTGAAATTGTTTCTGTGCTGTGAGTTTTTGTTTCTTCGGTGTCTGGTGGAATATCTTTTCTTCTGTGTGACCTCTTCCCTGGGGCCCTTTCTGGTGAGGACAATCTCAGGTGTGGCAGGTACAAACAGGGAACGGAGCTTGGGAGCCTTTTTCAATGACCGGAAACTTCACATCTAACCCCTGAGGCTCTGCAGTCTCCATGGCCATTAAGCACATGTAGCAAAATTCCAGCACTGCTTCAAGGCCACCAACTCTACATTCAGGCCCATTGCTCGGCCTGGGTACATCTTCCACTCTACCAGTGTTACTGACATCTTTTGGTTAGTTGTGACACTTTGAATACACATACCCTGGGCAAGTTTCACGGGTGAAACTTTAAGTGAGCACCAAGAGCTGAACCTCTTAGCTGCATAATTTTTTGTGGGGTATCCTGGATCAAAAGAGAAGCAAACCATTTTCCTGAAGAGGCCACCTTTCTCATTCTTAAAGTTCCTGACATTCTAGTTTGATGTGGCCTCTCTCTATTGCCTTCTGGGGACCCAGGGACTGGATGTGCCTTCAGCCCTCCATTGCTTTGTATGAAGCCTTTTGTAGCTACCATCAGCAGGAGTGGGAGACAAAGCTGACAGACAGAAAAGAAAAGAAAAGAAAAGAAAAAAAACCAGCAAGTGGGTTCCACCCTACTTCTGAGCCATAAGATGACATTAAAACTGCGAGAAATCTCTGAGTTCCCTTTTTACCACTCCCTCCACAAACCCAGTACTTCAGTCCATGGCCAAAGACATAAAAGAAAAAAAGTAGGAGAAATCAAATCAACCCTAGTAATGTTTGCGGTAGGAAATCTGCCCAGACAGGCTTGGGTGAGTTGCATAATATTCCAAAGTCCCATTATCCTCAGTGGGAGATTTCACGGGATGATTTGGTTGTTTGTTATTGGAGACACACCGAAGCTTAAATGAAGGATTTCTGATAGAACTTGGGGACCCTGTGCTTGATGGGGCTCCGGCTATCACCTCTGGCTTCCTGGTTTCAGCCCGACCGCAGAGGTAAAGGAGTCCCTCACAGCAGGAAAACTAGAAGCATCCAAGCGACATCTGAGGAGGTGAAGTGCACCAGACCACGGAAACCTCAGTCAACTGAAGAAGCAGAACCCACTCATTCCCATTAGCGTCTCCCTACCTTTTAATACTGCGCCAGTGCGGTCCTATGGTTTCAAGTGTGTCCTTAAATAGGAACTAAATACATTACATGCCTCATTTTCCTTCAGATTACATTTGTGAGCTACAAGCCCAGGGAATTCTGCTCTCTTTCCAAGCACGCCACGGCCCTGCGTTCCCAACCCCACCCTGAACATGGCCTGTACCTTCCCATCGCTGGGTTGGACACAGTCGCTGTGACGTGTTTTTCTGAGAGCTATGCAGAACAGTATTCTTCTGTTTGTTTTAATGGTTCCTAGCCAAGAGGAGGAAAAAAGCCTTGAAATTTGATTTAATTTTTTTTAAAGCAAAACCATGACGTGAGACCGAGCTCAGGCCAGCTTCACAAGGGGACAAATGCTCATTTGTCTGTGTCCAGAGGCGGGAGCCACTCACAGCACTTGACACAGCCACTTCAGAATTTCTTGTGCTTACAGGGGCATTCCGGTGACCCACAGGGGAATGTTAGGGCTTGCAGAGTCCCAGCCTATAGCCACAGGTCTCTTGAGCGAGCCATCAGTCCTCTGAACTGACGGGCCTTGATTGGCTCACTTTGAACGTTGACCTCAGGGGTCAAGCATGTTAACACGTCATTCTCTTTGATGCCCACATTCAAACTGGTCTTTAGCAAGCAGAGCCTATGAGAGAAGATGAACATAAACATTTCACCCATCACCTTCCTGCAATCAGCCATTCCAAGGTAAAGCCTGCTTGAGACTTCTGACCTTCACTCTGTTCCCCACCTGCTCGCTCTCTGTCTACACCTGCCCAGATGCCCCATCACCAGAAGCTGTGTGCCCTGGCATGCGCTATTAAAGCTGATAAGGCTTACATTGTACCCCTCACTTCCTCCTGGCTGACAGCTTGCCAAGCACATGTCACACCACAAGTCCTCTTGGGGAAATGAAGACATTCCGGGGCAGGCAGTCATTCTGGAAACTACATCTGATCGTAACTGGTCCTTCGATTCTCTGTGTCTCTGGCGAGCTTCTGTTTACCCTGGAATGGTTTGGAACCCCTCATTTGGACTCTTAGTTAGATCATGTTTCCTTTTTCCTAAAAAGATTTTAATTGACACATAATTATGCATATTTATGGGGTGTTCCGTGTTGTTTTAATACATGTAGATGGTGTACGGTGATCAATCAGACCAGACCTTGGGTCTCATTTATCATTTTCATTGTTGTGTTGGGAATATTCAAACTTGCTTTTTTCTAGCTGTGCTGAACTATAAAACAAGCCACTTAGCTGGAGCCAACCCACTGTGCAAGGGGACACGAGATCTTATTCCTTGCATCTAGCTGTGTTCTGCACTCAGGATCTCAGTCAGATTAACCTGGCAAAGGTCCACAGTCAAGTCTTCTCTGACTTGACCTTTGAAATCCCAGCCACCATCTTCTCCAATGCAATGTTCCACCTTAATACACATGAGATTGTTTTTTTTTAATTTCAATGAACTTTGCACAACATAAAATTAACCGTTTTGAAGTGAGCAATTTCATACAATGTTGTGTGACTTTGACATCATTAGGTAAGGAATTCCCCAGTCCCTCAGCCCCTGGAAACTACCAATGTATTTTCTGTCCCTGTAGAATTGTCTATCCCCAATGTTCCCTATAAATCATATAATATGAACTCTATGACAGTTTCCTTTATATAGCTAAATACTATTCCACCCTAGGTATGAAAACATTTTGTCTGTTCACTTGCCTTCTCATGAACACTGGGATGTTCCCACACTTTGGCTACTGTGAATGGTGTGGACAAGGCTCTGGGTATTCTCAGCCTCTTAGGTTCTGCTCTAGAGTTAGCAAAGTACCTCTGTATTCATTTTCTTCTCACTAAGGAAAGCTGTTCATTTTAACTGTTCAGGCTTCCCCCATAAAGCAACTTTTAGAATGAATTTCAACAGCCAGAATCCATTCAGCAACTGCCTGTAAGATGCACCCCTTCCCTTGCACCTGTATTATGATGAAGAAGAAATCATTTGCTATTTGAAGAGAGTTCCCAGGATGGGCAGCCTAGGTCAGTCTGCTGCAGTCCTGTGGCTTGGGCGTGGTAGGGTGAGCACTGTGCAGGTGGCCGTCATATGAAATCAGAACCCACAGGGATGGGTTGATCAAGGTGCCAGTAGAAGGTGGCAGATGCCTGACTTTCCCGGGAGAGTTCCGAGGATGTGGCTGGATGGGAATGATGAGAAGGGGGTGAATCAAAAGGGCATCTCAGGCCTTAGAGAGGGTCCAAATCCCCAAACCAAACCAGCTGGGATGACTGGAGACTTATAAGAGTAAAGTTTGTGCAGGAAGTGCAGCTGGCAGAGCAGGAAGGAGGCAGGCAGTCTAGCCAGGACTGGATAGCATCATCTGTATCTCAGCAGCATGCTTTCCCTTGCCTCGGGAGCATCCTGGAGAGGCAGTCCACCCACAGCCCCCTCCCTTTGTGCCACTTCGATGTCCTTCCAACCTCACACTGGAGAATGTCTCTGCCGGATCCCACATGGGAATTGGGATGGTGACCAAAGCTGTCGACCCAGCATCTGAAGGACCTTTGAGAGACACGGGACACCCATCACCCAGCATCCAGGCAGCATTCCAGGTGGCAGCAGTGGGTTCCTGGTGCCCTTTCCCAATGTCCTCTGCTTCGTGATGGATCACGGCATGGCTTTGTGACAGCGCCCCGACTGCACCACCTTGGTGCATCCCTTTTTTAAGTGGGGGACAGGAAACAAAATCAGGAGAAGTGCATGCTGGGAGATAGCCGACTACTAAATGCAAAGGAAAAGAGCAGCTGGGACTTGACTGTTAAGAGAACAGCCGGCCCCACCCACCGCTGCCACTCACACTGTAAAGGGGAGGCGCACAGTTCAGACAAGCGTGGAAATGGCTGCCCATAGCTGCCCCTCCTCATGCCTTCCCGCTTTTCCAAAATGGGAGCCTTCACACCCCTACACTTTTCAGAGGCCTGTGCTCTACTAAATGACTTGATATCATTTTATAAGCGTATGAAATCAGTAGTGATTCATACAAAATAAAAACTTGCTATAAAGTCTGATCTGTGAATAGATTGAGTTCACAGCAGTCCCGAGACATGGAACTGGGGCAGACCTGACAATAGAGTAAAGCGACGTGGACTTGAAAGTCCCATCTCAATCCTGGCTGCACCCCTTACTGTCTTTGCACATCCCAGCGAGATACTTAGCTTCTCTGAGCTGGAATGTTCCCTCCACAGAGGACGAGAGGAGCTGGGCAGGTACTGCTTGGAGGAAAGCCGATTTCAGAGGCTCGGCTCCAGACAGTCTCACCTCACAGGTGGGAAGGAGGGCCAAGCACTGATCTTTGCAAAGTTTCCAGAAGAGATGCTTGCTTTAAAACCCTGTTTTTGTTGTTAGGTGTGTGTGGTGCGCATGGGGACACATACCACCACATTCCTGTTGTTGGATGATGACTATGTCTGATCAACTTTCTACCTTCGTGGTAGGACAGGTAGTTCCAAGGTTGGAGCTTTGATGGTCCAACTGCGGGGGTGGGAGGATAAGTGCCTTTCCCAGCTGAGCGTCTTGCGCACAGCCAAGGCTCAAAAGTGGCTCAGATGCATTCCACGCTCATTTGGGTCTTTTGGTTTAGGATTTTTAAAAACCTCTATCCCTCGGAGACTGGTGGTCAAAATCACAGAAGTTGTGGGCAGAATTAACAATTCCAGTCCACCTGCAAAAGTGAGCGGTTGTTAAGACACGGGCAGCCAAGGAGCTGTGTCTCACTTTAGTTTGCAAAAGAGACAGTTGGTCTTTTTAGGAGTCTTGAACTAGGAAGGTGGTAAGAAGTTTAGCCTAAGCCTCACTCATAAACTCCGGGAACTCCCAGTGGGTTAAGGATTTATATCTGGGGGTATTTCCAAGATTTTGTCCTCCCAAGAGATATAAGTGTAGGCCTTGAGAGTTTGCGGTAGGGGGGAAACTGTTGTCGTGGCAACGCATCCAGGCTCCACCAATGGAAGGACAGAAAAGCAAGGCCCGGGTTAGCAGGGGTGGTGGGAGTGGGGTGGACGCTGGTCTCTGCACTTAGGTTTCCAGAAACCAGCTTGAGGTCATCCAGAGCTGTCTTTCTCCCCATAGGTTTACGGTATTAGTTACCCAATAAAAGTGGGGTTAATTTTACAACTCAGGTAAGTTGTAAGCCAAAAAGGCGTCACCATTACTGTAGGATTTATGAAAGTAAATGTGTGGGGTACGTGAGGGACTGTGCAGCCCTGAACTCTCGAGGTCTTTCTCTCAGGTAGATGTGTTCATTTATCGTGTATTTGGAGGCTAGGTTTTCAAGGCTTTGCCACACAAACTATTTCAGGATGAAGGCAAAGATGCTTTGCCCATCTTCACCTTCAAACCGAGCCATTTAGAGAATTAATGCAGGAAGCTGCAGAAAAGGAGTGTCCCATCCCCTGGCTTTTCACTCATTTGGCAGCTATCCTGAGCCTTCTAGTCTCCTAGGAGTATGAAACCTGTAGGTGGGGAAGCCCAGCACGATATCTCTGCTAACAGCCATAGTAAAAGAAAAAAAAGCACTTAGTAAATGTCTCCTTTTTGAATGAGCATCCCCTGGAACCACTATAAATACTGTAGTGACAATAATGTACCATCTCAAGGGACTTGAATAGCAGTCAGTCATGGCAGTACATGCTTGTAGCTCCCAGTCTCTTGAAAAACTGAGGCAGAACTATTACAAGTTCAAAGTCAGGCTGGACTGGACAACATAGTAAGACTGGTCTCAAAAACAAAATAAGCCTGTCTGGGGACAAAGCCCAATGGTAAGTATGTACTTAGCATGTATAGCATGTATGAGGCTCTAGTTTGATCTCCCACCCTGCTAAATTAACACACAAATAAGCTTTTCTATGAGTCAATGGGCTCACATGGCTTATATCTATAGGGCAGTGATTGCAACCTCTATTTTAAAGGCAGGATCCTATGATGCGCAGGGCTGGGCCAGCCTGCCGAAAGAACACAGGAAGAGTGTTTTGGTACCGTGTCTTCTAACTTAGAAGACACCACGGAAAGCAAAGGGCTGTGTGTAGAGATGGTGTTGACTCCAGCCAGAGGAGGAGCTAATGTCAAGGTGAACTCCCGAATGTAGCCGACAGTCTTCAGTGTGCCCAGATCTGTTGTCCCAGGCTCTGGTTCCACCCTCTGTGTGCATGGCCACTGAGGACTTTTTTTTGGAAGGAGGGGTCCCAATCCTGGTCTCCTGTTTCTTCACTTGCAACCCTATAGCTTCTCGTCATTGTCTGCTGTCCGCTCTCTTCAAGAGAAAACCTACTTCCTTGTTCATGTATTATTATCATTTGAAAGCAGTCCAAACTCTTGCAGCTCTTTTTAAAGTTTGAAGGATTGCAGAGGTACGCTTTTCATCGATATTTGCTCTAGAGTTCCTTGGGAGTTAGTGGCTCATCTCAAATCCTTCGGTCTGCAGCTTGCTCCGGCTTCTCTTCCAGGTAGACAGGACAGGTCTTACCCAGTGAGGAGCCCTGAGACTCAACTGTCCCCCTTCCTCCCAGCTGCACTAGATTCCTACCCTGTGGATCTCCTAATTGACTTGTCAGTTGGCGTGAATCTTGGGGCTAATGTGCCCACACCTTTGTAGCAAATGGAGCAGAAATAATCTGCACTTAGAAAACAAAACACTGTAGAGCATGTGCCCAGATTTCCAGCTCGCTTCTTCTTCCCTCTCAGGGCTACATCATCTTCCAGCCCACCGCCAGCTGCAAAAATAAAAGTTCTTTCCCATATCTAAGGATGATTTTGCGCTTCAGGATGATTTTCTGGGGGTGTAGGAAACTTGACCAACGTGACCAACAGATGTTTTAAGGGATGTTTTGAGAGCTGAATTTAAAAAAAAAAATCTGTAGTCTTCATTATATAGTGCCCAACTGCGCCCCCTTGTGACCATTTAGGGCATTGCGCAACCAGAATGGTTGGTGTGCCTGTGTTAAGAATCACCGTGCTTTGTTTTTGTTTACAGAGACGAGTATGAAGAAGATGGATTCTGCCAGCCATACAGAGGCATTGCGTGTGCACGATTTATTGGCAACCGCACTGTGTATATGGAGTCTTTGCATATGCAGGGGGAAATAGAAAATCAGATCACAGGTAGGTGACATCAAAGAAACGATACTTACATAACTGCTTCTCTTGCCAGAAGTTTTTCTGGGCTTCTTTCCTGACAGAGGATTAGGCTAAGCATGGGGGTTGGGAGTGGGACCATAAAGAGGCATGAGAAGTGATCTCTGTGCTCTGGAATTTACATTAAAATAATTTATTAGAGGTTAGTCTTGGAGGAAAAGGAAGCTTCGAGAAGTCTCACATTCATGCAAACACTCAATAAATATTACTGAGTGCTTTCAGTGTGCTGGGACCAGACTGGACACTGGGGATATGAGAGTATGACTGAGCCAGGTATGGCTTTGCCTTCACCAAGCTTGCGTTTGGAAGCGGTGTAACGTAGGCTAAGAAGGAATGACCTTGGACGAGAACTTTCATCCCAGAGCTGTTGCTACAGAGAATCTGGGAATCTGCTGCTCTCCATGAACACCGCAGTGAAGCACTTCCTAATACACAGGGGAGGGAGGCTCTGGCCACCAGGCACCATTTTGCATCCAGTTATGGTGGCCATAGCCGTTTTGTGCCCCTTTCAGGAGGGCAGTGGCCATGTCCTTTGCAGTGTGATAAAATGACCTCTGTGACATTCTCGCAAAAGCGGCCAAATTTAGCAAATGGGGATATGGGTACCCAGTTACATCTGCATTTCAGATGGATGGCCAGTTGATTTTAGTATAACTGTATCTACAAGTTCCTCTGAAGGGCATATGTAGGTGTTGTCTTAAACTTGAGGACTTAAGAGAGACATGGATAAATCCATGACGCAGGAAAGGAAAAAGGCCAGAAATTCTGTTCTCCAAGCAACTTGGCAGAACTGAGAAGCAGCTGAGGGGGATTGTTGAACCAGAATCAAGGGCAGGAAGGTGATGTTGCCATTTGTTGAAGCCCTCAGGGTTGAGCAGACATAGGCCTAACAGGAAGGAGATGCTGAACTCAGTGTTTCCACCTAGTACAAAAGCATTTGAACAAACTTTCAAATAAGAATACACATTAAATAAACGCTGTTCTGCTATAAATATTTTGTAGTTGGTGTATAATAACTCTCTTTTGGATGTGTTCAGTGAGTACTGGCTTGCTGGAAAATATTATAGTTTCATTTTGTTTTTGAAAGAAAAATCATTTTATTTTGTTTGACCCAACACTTCCCAGACTCGTTTGGCCTCTGTCACCCTTGCTTCCCAGAAGCTATTAATATGCTATCAGCTTAACGTCCCTAGAAATGATCTTTGGGAAACAGTGTAAACAGCCTCATGGACAGCCTTCAGGGCTGGTGCCTTTTTGGTATAGATGCCATGTGTGTGATGTTAGGCTAACAGACCTCTGAGAGCCTGTGGTGCATTCTGGGACAATTGAATTGTGGTCTTCCGGGGCATTGCCTCATTTTCCAAAGATGGAATAGAAAGTATTCAAGCCACAATGAAATGAAGCAAGCAGTCCAAAGCCACCCAGCAACTCCTGCCATCTGGCAGCACCGTCCTATGCTCAGCGCAAGCCCTGCCTGAAACGAGCTCTGAGCTGGGGCTCTCCAATGTCTTAGAGCCTCACAAAATTAATACAAAGTATGGGGCAAAACACAAAGTCCTATTGCTTTGTAGGGGGGAAAGAAAGGAAAATATATTGTACGTTAACCCAATTAATTCTTTTTATTAAGAAATGGTACATATGTAATTTAATCCTGTTTTTCTAACTTTGTAGTCAAAATGATTTTTTCAAGCCAGTGAAAGTGAGCTGCTTAGACATCTGAAACAAATCTGCTCGCCTTGGCCTTGTGGGCTTCAGCCAGGCGGATTCCCTGCGGTGTGTTTCTCCCTGTCTCTGTTGACTGGATCACAACAGAGATAAACCTTGGCCCCTGGGAGTTAATAGCTCTGTTTGCTTTTCAGCTGCCTTCACCATGATTGGCACCTCCAGCCATTTATCTGATAAGTGTTCTCAGTTTGCCATCCCTTCCCTGTGCCACTACGCCTTCCCGTACTGTGACGAAACCTCATCTGTCCCAAAGCCCCGCGACTTGTGTCGTGATGAATGTGAAGTCCTGGAAAATGTCCTGTGTCAGACAGAGTACATTTTTGCCAGATCAAATCCTATGATTTTGATGAGGCTGAAGTTGCCAAACTGTGAGGATCTTCCCCAGCCGGAGAGCCCGGAAGCTGCAAACTGCATACGGATCGGCATCCCCATGGCGGATCCTATAAACAAAAGTAAGTGGTGGTTCTGACGCTGACATCCAGTAACTACTGATCACTAACCTTTCAGTGAGCTGAATACCACGCCTGAGCATTCTGTGGTAGCTTAGACAGAATTGCCTTGGAGAGGTTTCATGAAGACAACTGAAAAATACAGGATCTGGTTTCTTAAGAACTTAAACACAGAATTTACCACATGACCCAGCAATTCCACTCCTGAGGACATAATCGGAAGAATTAGAAACAGGTCTTCAAATGGAAATTCACAGAAGCGTGTTCACAATATGGGCTAGAGATTATCAGCAATAAAGAGCACTTGCTGCTCTTGCAGAAGACTTGGGTTCAGTTCCCAGCACCCACATAGCAGCTCCTAATTGTCCTTAACTCCAGTTCTGAAGGATCCAATGCCCTCTTCTGGCTCCAAAGGCATTAGACATAAATGTTGTGCACACACGCACACACACACACACACACATATATGCAGGCAAAACACACATACACATTAAATTTAAAACTTATTATGATTATTATTATTTTGGTTTTTCAAGAGAGGGTTTCTCTGTGTAACTTTGGAGCCCGTCCTGGAACTCACTCTGTAGCCCAGGCTGACCTCGAATGCAGAGATCCACCTGCTTCTGTCACCCGAGTGCTGGGATTAAAGGCATGTGCCATCACAGCCCAGCTACAAAGACTGTTCTTGATAGAATTATTCACAAAAGAAGCTGAGGATGTAGGTCAGTTGGTAGAGTGCTTGGTAGACATTCACAAAGCCCTGGGTTCATTCCAAGCACTACACAAACTATGTGATACATGTCTGCAATCCTAGCACTCAAGAGATGGGGGCCGAGAGGATCAACAGTTCGAAGCCATTCTTCCCTACACTATGAGTTTGTAAGTTCAGGACCAGCCTGGGGTACTAGAGACCCCTCCTCAAAAATAACTTTTAAAACGAATGATGGTATATGCACACATTGAAGTACCACCCATAAAAAGGAATGAAATACAGAGATACAACTGGGTGAAACTTGAAAGTACAGTGCTAAGCACAAGAAACCATTACATGATCCCAGTTATAGAAAATGTCCAAAACAGACAGATCCATTGAGATATGAAGCAGATTCGAGGTTCTGAGGCAGCCATGGTAGGAGGAACTGCCCGATGGATATGGACTTCGCTTAGGGGATAGCCCTGTTGTAAAAAGTAGTAGGAAAGCCGTACAATCTGGAATGTACCAAGTGTGCTCGTGTTCAGTTTCATGTTGTGTACATTGTACCGCACTTGACAAATGCACGTGAAGATGTGTTCCCCTTCCCGAGGCTCTCACCACTCCTGACAGTAGAGTGTCCCTCTCCCCATGTCCCTTTCATCTAGAATTCATTTTCTTGTTAGCGAGTGCCATTTTTTGTGGTCCTTTGGGCCATATACAAGAGCCTGCTTTCCCACAGGCAGCCCATTCCATCAGCACAAACAGCCCCAAGACTCCTAGAAACACAGAGCACACCGCCTCCAGTAGACCCGTTCTGTGAGTTACCCCTAGGTTCTTCCATCACACAATTTCTAAGATGGCCATTTGGAATGGAAGAAAATGGTTGCCTTGAATCTTTGAGCCACTCACTTGTGAACCATAAGAGATTCCTCCTGTACCCAGGTCCCTTCCCAATCCCATTTCTTTGGTATTTCCCCATTAAAAACACTGCAGAAGCTCATTTTATTCCAGAAGCATAAGCTTTAAATCCTCCCAGGAATGTGAGTACAAGCCCAGCTAACAGGGAGAAAGGCCCGCCCCTCCCCACTGGCAGAGAGACCTGCGGCAGCATGGTAGCGTGGTCTTAGGCTGCCCTTCCTTCCCTACGTACACCCACACAGCTGTCAAGAAGGACAGGGCTCCTGTGACTCTTCCTGTGATTGTCTTTCATGTTTTCCAGATCACAAGTGCTACAACAGCACAGGTGTCGACTACCGAGGAACCGTCAGTGTGACCAAGTCAGGACGCCAGTGCCAGCCGTGGAATTCTCAGTACCCCCACACCCACAGCTTCACCGCCCTGCGCTTTCCAGAGCTCAACGGAGGCCACTCCTACTGCCGCAACCCTGGCAACCAGAAGGAAGCCCCGTGGTGCTTTACCCTGGATGAAAACTTCAAGTCTGATCTGTGTGACATCCCAGCATGCGGTAAATAAAAGTCACTGGCCCTAATGTATTCAGCCACCTTTCAGGCATCCTGGTCCCCATGTAGAAGGCGTCCTAGGAGAGTGAATGTGGTTGATGGCGTGCTCTCTCGATCCCAAACCATCTCCATCTTACAGGAGCCTGGCTGTCTCTACAGGCACCAGTGTCGCCCTCAAGGAGTACCTGTAGTCATTGCCTTGTGGTGACCGCTTTCCAGAGGCACAGGTCAGATAGGAGATCACAGTCAACCCTGTTGAAAAGTATGTTTTCCCAGGATTCCCACAGACACAGGAATATTCTTGGCACACAGGTGTGTTGGAAGCAGCGAGAAAATTGTTCCATCTCACTGAAATCACCCATGAGGCAGGACGACTCTTCAGTCACGGCTCAGTTGCCCAGGGCAATCTACTAACTTGTGATCTTTGTCTTGGCCACTAACAGTACAGAGGGGTAGGAATGTTTGGGACGAAAATGGAGTTGCTGTGGGTTTGTTCACTTCTACTGAATGGTTACTGAGTGTCAGAGAGGATGAAAGTGCTGGTGAGAAACACCTAGAGGTTGGAGATACTTTGGAGCTGATTCAACTTTATGGTCCTAGTATTTATGCCTGGGTGGACTGGTCCTAGTGAGAAGGTGAGCTAAGATGTCACTGCTGAGACAGCCAGACTGACAGCTCCAGAGTAGGACCAAACAAAATAAGTGGTCATAAAAAACAGATAACACAGTCAGTCATAAGGAGATGGGTGTCTGAACAGGTGATAGTCCAAGCCACTAGTTGTAAACCCACTTATCAAGGAAGGAGGAAAGTCGGGGCCCTGAGAGTGGCCTACCCCAAAAGAGCAAGGAGTAGGTCCCAGAGCAAGGAGGAGGAGTAGATGAGGTCCCAAAATTCACAGACCCAGCAGGATGGTAAGCTGGCGGCTTCACAGGCTGGAAGGCTGATGCTGAGTGCACTGAACAAGCATCAGAGTGTTCTGTGCAGAAGGCTGACATCTCGACATGTTGAAACAGAGAAATTTTATCAAGAAGAGAGGGGAGGAGGCAGTGGCCTGTGGGCGGGTTCAGGGTGTATTGGAAACTAGTGATAATAGGGTCACTGGCGGGTCAGATGTGGGCTATGAGAGAAAACTCGAGGGTGACTCCAGAGCTTTGGTAGCTTTTGCATAGAGGAAGAAAATCACAGAAAAAGAATTTTGCTGTAACCTGGACCAAATACTATTAAGAAATGCATCATTTGTTCCATCTGGATGACAATGCCTTATCCTTTAGATGAAGTCTTTTCTGTTTTTAAGACAGGGCCTTGCTATGTAGACCAGGCTGGCTTTGAAATCTTCTGAGTGCTGGGAGTTTCTAAGCATGCACAACCAACCCTGACTGACTCTAATTGATGTCCGGTCTTTAGGTTTCAGTGAATGCTGTTCAGAAGTAGGAAAATCACTCACCCCCAAACTGGAAACTCTGTTTACGATCTGATTCAAGGACTCGAGTGCTATTCTGACGTCACAGAAGGCTTATATCTAGAAAGCATCTACTGTGTGCCTTCAGGATGCTTGCTGTTCAATGGCTTCGTCCCCATTTAAAGCTCCTGTGATATGGAGAAAGTGGTTTGGGTATGTGACACTAAGGTTGAGAAGGGTCAAGGTCTACCAGTATCACACAGCCAGACAGTGACAGGATCTGAAACCCTCATCTCTATCTTGTAGCTCTGACTACACTCAAAGGTCGTGCTCTTCTGACAGACACTCTCCTCTCATGAATCTAAATACCTTATGACAAATACAATTTTAAAAAATGCAAGCCTTAATCTCTGGGCTCCACCGTGCTGGTTCTAGACTTCGCTGATGGTGATAGCTCATTATTTAGTGGCATTAGTCAGTCAGTCGTGCTGGAAGGGCACAGCATATTTCCTTCTCGATATCAACTTGCAGACAGCTTACTCAAAATTCTTGGGGCTGGTTAAGTCTTGTATGAACAGTAAATTTAGATGAACATTAAATATAGACATGAGACAGTTTTTGCCACTTAGGATTTTGTTGTTTAAAGTTTTTTTTTTCCATTTTGAAAGAACACGGTACCTCTTGAATTCTTCAAGCCAAGCGTCATATACACCCATTAAAGGAGCAGGGAATCCTTGACATGTGACTAATAAAAAGCTACTGAGAGGCAGTGACTTCCTAGTGCAGAAGTCAGAAGAAATCCAGCAAATACCAAGGCTTCTCATAAGCCCTCATAAGCCCTAACAGAGTGGCCACAATGGAACCCTACTTTGTTACTGCTATAGCGTGCCCCAAATCTTTTTGTTTCCTCCAAATAAATAAATAAATAAATAAATAAATAAATAAATAAAAGATAAGATCCATGTATCAACCTACAGTCAGCCTTCTAAGCTCTGGGGTTTATGTATGTGAGCATATGTGGAGATAGATAGATACATACATAATACATACATACACAGATAAATACATAGATACACAGATAGACAGACAGAAGATTAAAAGAACTTCAGAGCTGACAAGGCGTCTCAGAGGGTAAAGGCTCTTGTCACAGGGTTCCACTCTAGAGATCCCCTGTGGTGGGAGAAGCCCTGCAAATTGTGCTGTGACCTCCACATACATGCCATGGTATGTGCGGGTATAAACACACACACAAATATGTATAAGAAAAAATGTAATAGCTTCATCCTGCACTGAGCTGTATGGTGTGGGGCAGATTGGAAATGAGTCATTTTCCTTCTCCTTCTCAAGTAGGATAGAATTTCAAGGGAATGGTCTTGCATTCTCTAGTTTGGTCAAAGCTAAGGAAATTTCAAAATTATCATGGGATTTCTCATTTTCCAACCAACATTTTTTTGTTTTAGTTACGACTCAGTAAAGCTAAAAGAAATAGTGCAAGCTTTAAGCAGAAAAAGACTGACATTTGTTATACTTTCTAAAATACCAACACTCCAAGTTTGCTGATGATTGCTTTATCTATAAATTTCACTCCAGAATAGAATATAAAACTAAGTTAAGCCTAATATAGCTACTTAGAATTCTGGGTTTGCCTGGGCAGGGTTAGGTGCATGTGTCTAGAGGATTCTCAAAGGAAGCTTTTTTTTTCTTTTTTAATTACAAAAATAATATGAGCAAAGCCTCAGCTCTCCTTCTCCCTGTTTGTCGTTCATGTTCTGGACGATTCTGACATTAGAAAGACTGTCCCTCACTGAAACCAGACCACACCCTACAAAAACATACAATCTAGTAAGGGAATCAAATTAGAAAGGCAGAACCACATCAAGCCCTGTTAGCTGGTTCCCTTCACTGTGTCTGCCATCGTCGAAAGCTAATAATATGTGCTATACACCATCGTGATGACTGCTACCAGACAAATATCTTGCCAGATTCTTACACCAGTATCTGGTCTAAGACTCGACTGATGCTCAATAAAATATGCTGCATTGATTAATTTCATTCTCTCTGTGAGATAAGGGATCATCTCCATTTTAATGATGGAGAAGCTAAAGAGGTATTTGTTTTCTTGCTGCGAAAACAAAAGCAGGTCCCTGGACTCTTCCCACCCTTCCACCATGCCAAACCTCTTTCAAGAACAAACTCAGGCTTATTTTGGAGGAAAGATCATTCTCTTATCATTTTCCTTTGCTCTTTCATCGTCCTGATTTCTGTGCTTTGAGATACCGTCCATTGATAAAGTGCCCAGACCTGGACCTTTCCCCACTGAGTCCCATCTCCGTCCCCGGATGCGTCCAGTTGTCAAAGCTGGCTGTGCTGTGTAGATCCCACCTGCAGAGCTTCACTGCCTGTGTCTCACCTCTAGTCCCTGACCATCTTTCAGGACACCAGCTTTGGATGAGGTGGAAACTGGTCAGAAATGAAACTGAAAAGGAAAGATTTTGTCAGCGTTCTTCTAGCGGGCACTTGGACACAGCTGGCTTCACCGAGTCGCTGTCTTCCTCCAGGCTGCTCTTTTCCTCATCTCTGGGGTAGAGCTGTGGGTCTTCTACCTCTGAGAAACCCTGGTCAGGAAGGTCTAACCTTTCCCTTTCTCTGTGTGTTCTCAACTTCTTTCTGCATTCTCCCCTGGTTGGGTCCCTCTATTGGCTCAGGTTGGTAGAAGCTTGCTGTCAGGGGGAGTGGCGTATGGGGAAGCAGAACGCTGCTTGTGTTACTGTTTTCATGTTCACAGCTTTACCCTTGACTTGACCTTTCACTGCATAAAACCTGTTGTGTGTTATCTGTTTCTCCTTACGTAAAGTTCTCTCCTGTACCAAACAAGCGCAGCTCCTAAACGGCAGGACAGTTTTTGCTGGTGCCAACCGTGAGAAAACTAATGAGCCACGAGGCTCCCTTTGGAGTACTTACAGCTGGCCCCCGGCTTTTGTTTTCCCTTTTAGCGCCTTGGCTTGCAACAATTTGCCAAAGAGCACATTGTTGGGCTCTGTACCTGAATAGCCTTGACTTGTCCCATCACCTCCCAAACACACGCTTGGGCTCTGCTTTGTCACAGACCATTTTCTGCAGTGTGGTCGTTTAGCGCTCTGGGCAGGGCAGATGTTTTCCAGATTGCGAACACTGCTGTTTTTAGCTCACTCTGTCAGCAGCCTTCTCCCGTCTTTCGTAGAAGACCTGTTCCGAGGCAATTTGTCATTCCGCCATTTCTTTAAGCCGAAATTGAACGTTACAGCGAGCCGGATGGTGGCAAGGGATGGAGATGAACCTTTTGTAGCCTGCAGAGTTCTGAAAGGGCTATTTTTGCACTACAGATTTCTAAAGTGCACTTTAGTTTCCAGTCTTTATCTATTTTTAACAAAGAAATGAACATTAGTGGACCAAAACATCCTGCTCGGCCGTGTTAAAATTTAGTCATAAAATAATGGCTTTTCAAGGTGTTTTCTGTTGTTGGCAGTAGCTATGGTGGTTTAGTTTAAGATTAGTGGGGGTTTTTTTGCTTTTGTTTGTTTTGTTTTGTTTTAAACTTAAAAGGAAGCCTTTATGAATTTGCATGTCATCCTTGTGCAGGGGTCGAGCTAATCTTCTCTGCATCCTTCCAATTTCAGTATATGTGTTGCCGAAGTAGACACTAGCTTTATTGCTTAATTACGAGTAAATCTGTGTATGTGTGTGTGTGTGTGTGTGTGTGTGTGCGGATCTGCATATGTAATGTGTGAGTGCAAGTATCCACGGAGGCTAGGAGAGGGCATCCGATTCGCTGAAGCTGGGGTTACAGGTGGTTGTGAGCCATCCCACACAGGTGTTAGGGACCGAGCTAAGGTCTTCTGTAAGAGCAGCATCTGTTCTTAATCACTGAGCTATCTCTCCAGGCCCTGCTGATTTTTAACCATAACCACGAAATGCTCAGTTGTCACCCCACTGTGTGGCTGCTCTCGAAATAAGCTTCGGGAAATTCCTCACTCTTTGGACCACCCCAATTTGATGACAGAATTCTGATAGTCCGCAGTGATGGTTGCTATTGACTTGGGAGCAGTCATTCACGCTCCTGGCAGGAAACAAGCGGCACCAACAAAATAGAGTTTGAAGAACTGTTTAAGGAGGTGTGTTATCGAGGACATGGAGCCGGGGAAGGAGGAAGTTGAGTTCCCACATGCTTTCCTTGTAGCCACCCACTACTGCCGTCTCCACCTCGCTGTGGAATCCAGGGATCAGGGTCCCCCGTTAATGGTGCCTACAGAAGTCAGCCTTGGCGTGGAACTGGACAGAAAAAGACTAGGAGTGGATCTGGCTATCCGAGGACACTCGGGATTTGCTGACTTGGCATTGCTTTGTAGGAGTCAAGAGTTTGGTAGGGCCCTAAATAAGTTACATTGACTCAAATTTATAAAATCAGAAAACCCTGGGAGGTCCCATGAGGCTCACCAGACTCTGTATAAATGATGCCAGGTGTCTCCAGGGAGGGAACAATTGTTCTCCTCTGAAGTGGGCTGGTTCCCAGCACTCCTGGGTCTATCTCTGTAACATGGAAACCAAAACTGATGAGCTGAGGGTACAGGGCAAAGCTGGAGTACTTGGCAATTATGCACAGGCCTGGCACTACAGATTCAAAACATCTGTCTCATCCTAATTTGACTTTCTCCTTGGTTCCTCCTTTTCCTTACCTATCTTCTACCTCTGGATGGTTGCTGTTTTTTCAAATTAGAAGGCACCTCTTTAGAATAGAATACATCATTTAGGGTTTTGTGACCAGAGCAAGCAGTAGTCCGTGATGTGTTTGGTTATTTCCCAGTATTGGCAATGGAAGCTGCTATTTGGCTGACTGGCTGGAAGGCCATATGTGATGTCCTTAGGGCATTTTCATTATGCTGTGTGTGCTCCACTTGAACCTTGAACTTGCCAATGAAATGTATTACTAGCCTTCAAAATGAAGAGAGTGAGTTACATCACTCTGTGTTTGAGCTTTGTAAATCCTGGATTTTATGAAGTCTTTCTTCAGCTAGAATGTAAATTCTAGTATTTATCTATAAATTTCAGCTGCTGTTTGTCCTAGGATCAGCCGTCTTCAAGAAGGATAAGGAAATCACTGACAGTGAAACAGGCAGTTCCCCTAAAGCATAGCCCTATGCAATTTCATTTTGATTTGTTATTGAACAGGATTAAGCAAAGGCAAATGGAAAATTATAAACCCACCAAATTTCACTACCACCCCACCTTCCCTCCACATCACCCATAAGGGTGTCATGCATCAGACAAGATACTTGGTCAAATATTTTGATGAAGTTTGAACGTATTAGACTTAGCACTCTCAAATCAGTGTGCTAAAGGTGAAAGAGATTTTAACTTTTAAAGCCCAGTAAATGTTTTCACTTCAAGATTAGCTCTGGAAGACAGTGAGCAAAGGAGCCAAGGGCGGGCTGGAGAGATGGCTCAGAGGTTAAGAGCATTGCCTGCTCTTCCAAAGG
>LOJH01011626.1:6164-24434 GCA_001685095.1 Ellobius talpinus
ATAGATCCACATCTATCACCATGTACAAAACTCAAGTCCAAATGGATCAAAGACATAAACATAAATCCAGTTGCCCTGAACCTGATTGAAGAGAAAGTGGGAAGTAGCCTTGAATGCATGCACACAGGAGACCACTTCCTAAATATAACATGAGTAGCACAGCCACTGAAAGCAACAATCATTAAATGGGACCTCCTGAAACTGAAAAGCTTCTGTAAGGCAAAGGACGTGGTAAATAAGACAAAATGACAGCCGACTGAATGGAAAAATATCTTCACCAACCCCATATCTGACAGAGGGCTGATCTCCCAAATACATCAAGAACTCAAGAAACTAGACACCAAAATATCAAATAATTTAATTAACAAATGGAGTATAGATCTAAACAGAGAATTCTCAACAGACGAATCTCAAATTGTCAAAAGACATTTAAGGAATTGATCAATATACTTAGCAGTTAGGGAAATGAAAATCAAAACTCTGAGACAACATATGTCAAAATGGCTAAGATCAAAAATACTGAGGACAGCTAATGTTGGAGAGGATGTGGAGTTAGGAGAGCACTCCTCCACTCTGAGGGGAGTGTAAACTTGTATAGTCACTTTGGAAATCAGTGTGATGATTTCTCAGAAAACTGAGGATCAACCTACCTCAAGTCCCAGTGATAGCACTCTTGGTCCATATATCCAAAGGATGCTCAATCATGCCACAAGGACACTTGCTCAACTATGTTTGTAGCAGCATTATTTGAAATAGCCAGATCCAGGAAACAACCTAGATGCCCCTAACCCAAGAATGGATAAAGAAAATGTGATACATTTACACAATAGAGTATTACTCATCTGTAAAAAAAATTGACATCATGAAATTTGCAGGCAAATAGATGGAACTAGAAAAAAATATCCTTGAGTGAGGTAACCAGACTCAGAAAGACAAACACAGTATGTACTCACTCATAAGTGGATATTAGATGTAAAGCAAATGATAACTAGGCTGCAATCCTGCCTCAACTTAATGTGCTAGGCTTTGTTAACTCCCCATGGAGACCTTAACCTTAAGGAGGATTGGAGAGGGGGTGGTTGGGGGAGAGGTGGCAGGAAGCGGGAGGAGGTGAGGGAGTGGAAACAGTGGTTGGAATGTAAATTGAAGTTTAAAAAAATTTTAAAAAAGAATTGATGAATGAGATGTTATGAACTGAAGGACTCTGCACAGGAGAGGAAGCAGTCACCAGAGTGGCACAACAGCCTGCATGATGGGCAAACTTTTTGACAACTATGTATGGGGGGCTTAAATACATTGAGCACATAAAGAAATGCAAAAATATTAAATCCCACAAATCCCCAAGTCATTCATTCACTAGATTAAATAGACAGTTCTCAATAAAAGAATTAGAAAGATCCACAAAATATTTTTAAAATGTTCAATATCCTTAGCCATTAAGGAAATGTATATTTTAAGTTAGTTTGGGATTCCATCACACTTTAGTCAGAATGTATATCAAGTAAACAAACACTGGTGAAATGTGAGGAGAAGAATTCTTGTACGAGATTGGTGGGTAAGCAAATTGGTACAGACACTACAGAAAAGAACACATTGTTGTGGTGGTTTCTAAATTCAAAAAGAGGAACTACCACCTGACTTGTCTATACCACTCCTAAGACCACACCCAAAGAACTTACTGCAAATGTACATAGAAGACCATATTTATTGAGGAAATATTCACCTAGCTAAGAAATGAAATCAGTCTCCATGTCATCAGCTCATAAATTAAAAAAATAAAATATGATATATACACACAATGGATTTTTGAGAGATGTAAAAATACATCAAGCAAGACATATGGCAGGAAACAGGTACAAATATAGATCATTACTAAGCAGGAAAAGCCAGACTCAGATACATTTTCTCTTATATGTCTCTTCCTCCCCTTCCTTCTCTCTTTCTCTGTGGTGTTGGTAATAGAAGTAGAAAAGAGTATGTGAGGAGATTTTAATGGAGAAAGGAAAAAAAAAGAAGGTGGACTGGAGTAGATACAACCTGAAGAGGGGAACTGTTTGGTGTAAAATGGGAAACAGGATTTGCAACATGAGCAGGATTTAGAAAGGCTGGTGGACTAATAATGAGAGCAGTGAACTAGGGAGACAAATTAGAAGGATGCTCAAGCCTGGTGTGGTAGTGTGTGCTCTTAGCCCAAGCGCTCTGCATGCAGAGGCAGGCACACCCCGGCAGTTTGGAGAAAGCTTTGTCTACATAGTGAGTTTCAGAAAATCAATAGCTATGTAGAGAGACTGTATCAAAAATCAAACAACAGCAGCAACAAAAAGACATTCAATAACACCATGTATGGAGAGAACATCATGAAATTCAACCCCCTTTTTATAATGTTATCTTAAAAATAATTTTTAAAAACACAGTTACCTTCCTATTACTGTGATAGAACACTGACGTGGGGTATGAAAGAATTTATTTTAGCTTACATGTTACAGTCCATTATCAAGAAATGCTGGGCAGGAGCTAGTGCAGAAACCTGGAGGCAGGCACTGAAGCAGAGGCAAGAGAGGATGTCTACTTATTGATTTGACATCCATGATTGGCTCAGTCTACTTTCTTATATCATCCAGGACTGCAAGCTCAAGTGTAGCACCACCCCCACACATCAATCATTAATAAAAAAATGTCCCTGATAATAACAAAAACAACTTGTGATTTAGTTTTGACATTTTCTGGTAAAATTATGAGTTTATTTCACTTACATTTAAAATTTGCACAACATTTTCCAAAGGGCAAAAAAAGACAATTGAATAAGAAAAATGCTACATTGCTGATACTCTTTCATTAACAAAAATAAAGCAATCCAGATTACTAACACAACTGTATACCAGCAGCTCAGCTCTCCCAAGCTCTCTTTTTTTGTTGTCCGTATCTGCTTCTCAAATACCAAGACTTCATACCTAGTCTTCCATCTCAGGGTTCAAGTCCTTTCTCACTGCTGCGCTTCAGTTCCCATGCTGAAGCTGATGCTCTGTGTGACTTTATTCTAGATGGCTATCTGAATGTCCTCTGATAAGCATGCAGAGTAACATTGATATAAGATTATTATTTTTGATATTGTTTAATTTCAAAGCAATATATTCTTCTAGTAAGTTTTCCTACTTACAAGGTATGCTAAGGAAATCTTTCCAAAACATAACCAAATATTTTTCATATTAAAACAATTAATTGAAAAAGAGTTCTTTTGGAAAGATAATGGGGAATCTTTTGGTCTTAGAATAGTTTGTTTAATGTAATAGTACAGGTGATCTATATATTAAGCAGTCTTATTCTGTTTTGGAATACTAGATATTCAGCTGAACTGTCCATCTTGTTAGCTTGAAGACAAACTCTAACATGCTTTCTCTGTTATCTCTACCTATTGTTCTTTGGGATATAACAATCTTACGGACTAGAGCAACTCAAATAGGTTTTCTCGTGTACTTTTTTTAATCTTTTAATACTCTGATACAATTCTTTTTAAATACTATGTCATAAAGATCAAGAGCAGCAGTACCTGCAAAAAACAGTGGGTACTAACAAATCATTGAGTGACCTTTGCCTCTCCTTGGTATCGAAAGATCTACCAACCTCAGATGTGGATCATTTTAGTTTCTTCTCTCTAATAATGAATTTGTACTGACCTAAAAGTTTTTCTTTTTATAAAATAGAATATTTTAGCATTGAAAGCTAAAAACATAACTTAAACTAAGCTTTCCCACATAGTACAGAAGTTGGCCGTCCCTGAAATTCCTGAAGATTTTATTTGTGGTGTGCTTGGGAACTATGAGCTGATTCACATGGACAAGCTTTAGTCAATATAAAGTTTAAACAAAGTAACTTCATGCCATGTGCTTGGTCTGTCTTATCAAATGCCTAAAAATTTAGGTTTTCTTCTATAATTGCTTAGCAAACATAGTTCAGTAGGAAATATAGAAATCTAACTTGTTTTTTGGTGCTTTAATCTTCAATTTACCTACTTCACTTGGTGAAAAATTTATTAAATTTGAATCAAAAGAAAAGCGTAGAATAAGAGAAAATTTGATTATATGCCCATTCTCAGCAATCCCAATTCAGCTTTATCCATAATGTAGCGTAGCAGTCTGATTAGGAGCCTTGCTGTTTGACTCCTGTGAGATTCCCTTCTTTTTATCTAATAGAAAAATTGCTTTTGAGGATAAATTAATTTCCATTGGAAATTAAGTAATGTGAAAAGCCTATCCCAAGAATGGAGAGAGTTCTAATTGATAAGATGATTTCTTACCTAACTCTTGTCTATTAAGTTTCTGGAGAACACTGGGAGAACTGTACAGCCAAGGGGACAAACTAGCCAGCATGAGGAGTGTGCGAAGACACCTTTTGGAAAACTATCTTGAAACTAAAATAAAAAATACAAAAGGAAAATTGATCGGAACCTTTCTGTGTATTAGCTTGCTTTCCATTGTGTGACAAAACAGCATGACCAAAAGTAGCTTGGAAATAAAAGGATTTATTTGGATTACACTTCCCTATCGTGGTTCATCACTGAGAGAAGTCAGGGCTGGATTCAAGGCAGGCAACTCGAAGCAGGAACTGATGCGGAGGCTATGGAGACGTGTTGCTTACTGGCTTGCTCCCCATGGCCCAGTCAGCCTGCTTTCTTATACCACCCAGGACCACCTGCCCAGAGGTAGTACTATGTGCTGGACCGTCACACATCAATCATTTATTAATAAAATGCCTTACATACTTGCATGTAGGAAATGTGACTGAGGCACTTCCTCAATTGTCATCCCTCCTTCTGGGAAACTCTAGTTTCTATTAAGTTGACAAAAACTAACCAGGACATCCTATAGCTAGACAATACTGGTCTGAAAACCACTTGATTCTTAAACATAGTGTCACTGTAGCAGTTGCCAGCAAAGCTGCAGAGGTCCCCAGAACACTGAAAACTGTCATCAGTTCTCTTGATGGATAAGATGGCTCTAAGACATGGGGAGAATTATCTTCCTCTCGCCCTATTTGCTCAGAGTACTGAAAGTGCTGGACAATTGGCTTGGGAGAACAATCATCAATATTCTTAAGAATTGGTGGACTTTCTATGTCACAAAACCAATAAGCAAGACCTGAAGCATCTGGATAGTGGCACAGCTCCTATGGGATAAGCAGCCACCTTCTGACTGAATTGGAGGCCTGCTTAGAGTCTGTGAACCTGTTGTATGGCAAGAGTTTTCTGCAGGACCCAATACCCTTTTCTACTGATCTGTGATAGGAAAACAGATCAAAACAGACCAAAGTATAAATATCATCAAAGTCCAAGTTGGTGAAGCAATGAGTTCTGTTGGGGTTACTAGCAGGAGTATAGGTGGGGGTACTTACAGGAGCATAAATGACTCCAAGACAGCTACATCACCAAAGCCCACAAGAGCATGGGTGACGGTTCATAAAAACTTGGAACCTAAAGCACTCTGCACAGCCTACAGGCAAGTGTTTCTTCCAAGTGACTCAGTTAGTCTAAAGCTTTTCCAGGCCTCTCAGCTGGTTTCTGCTTCTTCCAGGGAGCTGGTCTGCTCTCAGAGTCTTTTCTGCAGTTTGGCTTGTCTGAGACTGACTTTCAGTCTTACTTGTTTACTCTGGAAGGGAGGGGGCTAGTGAATCTTGTAGGTATCAGGGGCTTTCTAAAGTTATATGTTGTTTACCTTCCTTCTGAGAGGCTTCTTTTCAGGATTCAAATGCTCCCATCTCTGAAGAGACTATTACATAATAGGGTCCAAGTGATAGCTTACTATTGTTTTTAATTAAATTATTACAATATAAAAGTGACTTCTAAATATCTATGTTTGTATCAATAGACAAAACTACTGATGGATTTCCTTAACCAGATAAGCACCTTGTTCCAGGAAACAATGATAAATGCAGACATGTGTGACTTCCCAGATAATGAGAATAAATAAAGACTGAGATCCTAGTCCTAAATGATATTCACATAATTCCTTTTGGTTTTTTTTCCAGGAATACCATAGAAGAGATGAGGGTAGTATTTATGAACCACATTACAGAATGAATGGCTATGAAATTCTACCCACTAGACTTGATATATCATTAGAACCAAAAATTTTACAAGCACTGAGCTGAACAAGACTGGTTCCATGAACAACCAGTTGTGAAGAGGATCCGGCACTTTGCTGCTGATATTGGTTACTGATAATGTGGGAGAGAGAGAATCATCTTCAGTTCGGTACCCACTACTGAGAACACCAGGATTCAAGAGGTAGCTCCAAGTTAATTATGACACAGAAGACACTGATCATACTTAATGAATTATAAAACTAAATAATCAGACAAGAATATGAGAAAGAGATTTGTAGGGAAGGTGAAAATTCAGGCATGGTTACTAAGGCGACAGAAGAGTGTGAGGGTCAGAGTGGTAAATATGCATTATGTGAATACACAAAATTTTCAAAGCATAAATTTAATTTTATACATTGTAGTTTCACTACGAATTTATTTATAATCACAATGATTTCAAATGTTTGTGTATTGTCTCCTGGACACTAGTGTAAATGTCCCTGGAAACTGTCAATATGTATCTTAAAGAAAACATTTTGCATGAAATTTCATTCACTCAAACTGAGTCTTTGGTGGCTTCTACACTTCTCTGACTTATTTGGTGCATAAATATGATTCTCTGTTCTTTAATTATGATCTTGCTGAGTCCATTTTCAGCAGGTTAAAAAAACAAAACATTGAAATGATTTTTAATTCCCAGATATTGATTTATCTGTTTTACCTTAATTATTCTTTTGTAATGCCCCACAGGAAATGTGTTCCTTTTAAGTCTATTCTTAGGTGACTATTTATCAGATGCTATAAATAAATATATAAGATTAGACTTTTTGTATCTGCATTTTTATGATATATATATGTAATTACCTGAGTTGAGAACTAAGTGAATGTCTCTAGGATCATAGCTTTCATCCTTACAAATTACTCCATATTCTTTGTAACTGAGTTTGTGTAGTGTTTCCTGAAAACAAAGTTCACAGGATATTTTTAATGCATCTCTCACAAGCCAATACTATCACAGATTTTATTAAAACCTACCATGTTTTGCCACAAAACTATTGGTATCTTGTTGGCATACATACATACCTAGTCAAATATTTACCTATTAGGAGAATTTTTTTTTAATTTACAAGATCCATTTGTATATTCACCAGTCACATCTTTACTTAGTAGTAGATTCAGAGATGTGTTATTCAGAAATATGCTGAATACTGGCATTAAAGATTAAGTATAACTCCTAAAACAAAGGAATTGGATTTTTTTGTTGCTTTATCTTTTTGGGAGGGGAATGGGTGGGGTACGGTCATCTTAATTTTCCAATCTGGCATTAAACATTTAGTGTAGAGCAGGTATCCCAGGAACTCCAATCCTTCTCCCTTGGCCTATTTAGTGTAGGAATGATAGACTGTGTCTTCATTTCCAGTGATGATTCATCTTTAAATCTCATTTACCCTAGTGATATATAATAAGGAATGTGTATGTATAAAAAGAATACATATCAGTATATATTAGATTTATTTATTTAATTTTAAGTATATGTTTGGTTGAGTGTGTGTATAGGGATCATGGAGGTCAGAAAAAAGTATTGGATACCCTACAATTTCAGTTTTTATTGGTTCTTAGCTGTCATGTGGATTCTGGGATTCAATCCCAAATTCTCTGCAAGAATTACAAGTGCTTCTTACCATTAGGGCATTTCTCAATTCCCAAGAATGTTTTTATTTAAGATTCTACACCTCATCCAAGAACTCAAGAAACAGACATTGGTCTGTTTGTAGCATGAGGGACTTTTATCTATTTGTCCTTTCTTATTCTTATTTTCCTGATTAAATTAGGAATACTGGAAGAAAAATATTTAGTGTAGAAAACTGTGAGAATATGTAAGCTTGTTTGTGTTTTGAACATCTCATAGTGCTACACTCTATTGGCCTCTATTTTTATGATATATTAAAATTATATATATAAACATATCATATTTGCTTCATGCCTAGTTTGCCATTGCTGAGTAATATTTAAAATAAAAATCCACAATTTCAATTTTTCATTGCAAAGTGTAGACAATGGTGGTACATTTAACACCTATCTATAATAAATACAAGCCACATGGGACATTTTTATTTATAGATCTCAAGTAATGATATTGCTATAGCCAATAATTATTAAAATATTCCAAATGAATTAGTTAATATGTGAATTCTTGGAATATAGACAACAGAAAAAAGTATTGTTCACACAACTATAAGAACATAATTAATCTATAAAATTAAAATTATTTTTGAAGCTATAAGGCTTCTAAGATTGCAGAGTAAAAAATTATTTCAAGATCCAAACAAAGACAGCAGTTTACAAGAAGATATAGATGGGCAAATATAAATGTTAATGCATATAACACATGAAAATAGAGGCAAGATGGTCTGAATGAATGAAAAGAACAAGTTGGTCAAGGACGAAAGTAAGGTAGATTCATTAAATGTAGATGATATCTCTATACAAAAATGTCTTTATGAAATCTATCACTATTTATAACGAATATAGTCCAGTAAAAATAATTTCCAAACAATGAGTCTCAAACATTGACTTACTAGAAGAAGGAGAGAGTAGCTATAGGAAGACTAGCAGGAGAGTTTTAACAGCAAGGGCTTTATCACTTCTGAATCCTACCCCAGTAAAAGATGACGGAGCTAATATATATACCATGCAAGAAAACTTCAGCTAAAATTTTAATATATCATAGAGGCCAGTAAGAGTGGAGAACACTGAGATGTTCAAAACACAACCTTACATCTTCTCACAGAGTTTTCTACACTAACGTTTTTCTTCCAGTGTCCCTTATTTAATCAAGAAAATAAAGATCAGAAAGGATAAATAGATGAAAGTCACTCATGATGCATACCTAGAGCAGAAGGGGCCTTTTAACAGCAAAGTGGGAAATGAACTCCTTGATGTAGTTGGCATTCTAAGAGGAGAGAGAGACGCAATATCTCTCATTCTTGTATGGAGGTGTTAATCTTCTTCCTTGAGTAGAATCAGGATGCAGTGGAAGTTCCAATTATCAGAGGTCTGTTTCCTCTGAGGTGTGGAAGGGATTCCTGAGAAAATGCTGTGCAGGATACTGGAGGTGTAGAGGAGCATCCGGGAACTCCCACAGTCCCTAATCACTAGGCTACTAAGCATAAAGTCCCAAGCAGTAGGAGAGAAAGGCAAAGGCATGGGTAAGACCTTCTGTGGTATAGATAGAAAAGCTTAGTAGTAATGATTACCTAGAACCATAAAGAATATTATCTGACTAAATGGTCTTGTTTGAGAACAGCATAGTTGAGGAGAAAATAGAAATCAGTGGTGCTCTGAAAGTAATGAACACAAACAACCTTACATCTTCTCACAGAGTTTTCTACACTAACGTTTTTCTTCCAATGGCGAGAAATGAATCCATATAATCCTTTGACCATATTGAATTGTGCTATCCACTGTTAGCAAAGGAGAAGAAAGCACACATCAGCTCATGGATTTAAACACTATTACAAATTACATTCATTGTGTTCCCTGACTAAACCAAAATCAAACCATTAATTCATTTCAAAATCTAAACCTAGAAAATATTCAAATATACATTCCTATATAACTTGTGCGAAGAAAAAAATTACCAAAGGATTTCTGAAACTATTCTAAATTTAACAAAAACAGAAATATCAAAAATTGTAAGTAGTAGCCCATAGTACATGCAGAGAAACTGAAAACATTAAACACTTGTTTTAGAAAAGATGTAAGTCTGAGGAATGGTTCCTCGTTAGCTAGATTAAAGAAAGACCAAACAAAAGCAACATAGAGAGAGGTGGGGGAGATGGAGGAAGGGAGAGAGGAAAAAGAGGTACAAAGAAGGAAAAAAGAAAGGGAGGGAGGGAAGGAGGAAGGAAGGAATCAGGAGAGAGAGAGAGAGAGAGAGAGAGAGAGAGATTTTCACTCAGAGATAAAATACCCAAGGAAGTCAATGTGAAGGTGTAGTGGGGAAATTTATTTGGCTCATGGTTTTTTGGTCACTGGAATTAGTTTTTCTCACTTGCAGTGAGACTGCAACAACATGGAAAAGAGAGTTTGGGCAGGAACAAAGGAGCTGACTTCAAGGCAGCCAGAATTTCAGAATTTCAGAATTCTCACAGAATTTCAGTGAGAGAAAAGGACCAGGTGCATAATATAACCTTTGAAATTATGTCCTAAGTTACCTGCTTTCTCTAGTGAGAGACTACTAGATTTTTTTTACAACTTTTTAATATTCCATTAATCTCTGAGTAAATCAGTGATTATTCCCTTGATGTGGTCAGAGCACCTGTGATCCAGTAAATCCCAAAGACCTCAACCTTGAATACCTTTTTATTGTGGTACAAAAACCGCAAACAGGAACTTTGGGACTATTTCAGAACCACACTAGAATAAGCAATAGGCACTAATACTTGGGGAAAAGAGTAGCAGAGAAAAGTGTTTAAAAATTTTAAATAAAATTGGTTTCTTCTTTATGAAAGATAATAAAATGTAGTGATTCTAGTCAGGTTTATCTGGAAAAAATACAAAGTTACGGATTTTAGATTTTTTCCATTATAAATTTTAATATATGATGCTTTTTCAAGTTATACAAAACAAAAACAATATAAATAACATCATGACTATAAATTTTGGCAGCAGAGAAAATGATCAGATTTCTTAAAAGATAAAACAAATCTACCAAAATCTACTTAAGATAAATAGATAACATGATTAGTCTTATTTCTAGTATGATAGACAAATACTTGGTTAAATATCTATTGATAAGAAAAGCATGCATAGATTTCTTATAACTTAGTTTCCTTGAAAATTTTATCAAATATGTAAAGAAAAATAATAAAAATTTGCATAAAATTTTCCAGAAAACATAAAAGTTGAGACTAAAATTCCCCATGCTTATTAACTCTGGTGTTACTGTAAAACCCCAAATTAGCTTAAAGTGGTACAAAAAACCTGAATACAGTAACATGACTCATAAATATAAGTGAAAAATACTCAAGAAATTAAAACTAGCTTTACATATAAAATGAATATATCATAATAAAAAATATAATTTCATTATAACCTGGAATAAGTAAAAGAAAAATCACAGGATTATTTCAACCAATGTTAAAAAATCCTTTGATAAAATACCTTTCTATGTTAAATTCTCAGCATTGGGCAGATTTAGGTAGAGCTGTGAGAGGAGGGGTGAATAAGATCCAAACTCAGAGAAGTCAAAGATTTTTGACCTATTTATTTCTGTTTTACGTGTGTGGATGTTTTTTCCTGCATGTATGTCTGTGCACCACATGCATACATTATGCTTCCAGAGCTTAAAGAACTGGAATTACAGTTGTTTGTGAGCTGCCATGTAGGTGCTGGCAATTGAACGTGGACTCTCTGGAAGAGCAACAAGTACTCTTAACTGCACAGCCATCTTTCTTGGAAACTTAGCCAATTACTTGGGGCTAGTGAAATCATGGCTCTTGCAGGAGACCCTCCAACCAGCACTTAACTATATCAGCATGATCATTAACTACCTCCTTATGATTTGCCTTTATAATCATAGATATGTGTAGTCCTCATCTTTCAACAAGGAAATTTGTCAATGCAGCAGGCAGGAAATCTAATGGTCTGTCCTGTCTCTTTAAGAGACAAGACACACCCATTTCCCCCATCCACCAAGGCAAGATGATCTTCAGCTTTCAGCGTTAGTCTCTCCCTTTCCATCTCTCTCCCAAAGAGGTAGCTGCTGCCATAGCTCCTCTTCTCCCCCACCTTCCCCATTTTCTCTCTCTCTCTCTGTCCCTCTCTGTGTGTGTGTCTCTCTCTCTGCCTCTCTCTGCTCTCTCCTCTTCTCCCTTTTCATTTCCATAACCCACTAAATAAATATCCACTTTCTCTACATGGTATCTCTCTCTCTCACCTGCCACGCAGCTCTCTACCTGGACCCTGCTGCCTTCGTGGCCTGCCGTGGTCTTGTGTCTGCTGCTTCCACTCAGGGACCAGAGGCATTTTATCTAAACAATTACAGGGACTATTACAGAAAAGCTGGACCAATCCAAATGCAGAGTGTGGAGTTCATTCCTAATGGATACATCTACAAAATATTCTCATACCTAAGGCTCATGGTACATGGGGTAAGAAGGAATGTAAGAGCCAGAGGATCATGGAATTGCTATGAGATTGTAAGCTTTAGTAATGTCAGAAGCTACACACACAAAGTTGGGCAGTAATGATAAAGCAGACAATGAACAGCCCACAGGCCCCAACCTTACACAAATAACTAGCAGCAATTATAGAAGGCTGGCAGTGGGAGTAATAGTTTTACCCAGAAAAGAGCAAAACAAGTGGTTATCCTATACCAAATGATTAGTACTGCATACATGTGTATGCATGCTTGTAAGTAACATTATACAGATTGAAAAAGTTGTTTTGATGTATTTAGAAATATATATGTAAAATATATACATATACTATGTAATCTCCAATAGAAAAAAAAGATGTCATAAATTTGAAAAAGAGCAAGATGGAGTATGTGGAAAGGTTTGGGAGGAGAAAAGGGAAGTGGGAAGTGATGTAATTATATAATTATTTCAAAATTGACAGAAAAAAGTTTAGATTTACTTATTTTATAATAGTTTTTTGAACCCTCAGCAAAATAAGACTGAGAGACTTTTTAAATCTTCTAAAATAAAGCTGCAGAAAAATTGAATATAAAAGATAACATCAAAAAGTAACAAATTATGAAAAAGAAGCAAAAGTTGTGCAATTTACAGTAGCTGATTTTAGGAGCTTCCTCAAAACTGTAGTAATCAACACAGTGACACATTAGAGAAGAATTGAACCACAAATCTACTGTGGAAAACAGAGTCCAGAAATAGACCTACATCCACAGGCTGAATTGATTTTTGGAAAGTTGTAAAGGTTATAGAGAATATTTGGTATTTTCTGACAAGAGACATCAGAACTATTGGATATTGAGAAGCAAAGTAATTAACCTTGTTTTACCTTTCACTTTATACAAAGTTGACTACAAATGGAATCATAAAAGTACAATCTAAAAGTCTAAAAACTAGATAAAACATTAGCATTTTGGTGAACTTGAGTCAGACTACTGTTTCTTATATACAAGACAGTCAGGAATCAAAAAGAGCAAAATATTGTAAGATGAACTTTAAAATTTTTGAAACTAAGATAATTGCAAGACAATATTAAGGCAAATGATATATTTATGTAATGCTCATCTAAAAGAGGATTTGTAGTTAGAATGTATCAAAACCCCTTACAGCTCAATTATAAGAAACAGAAAAATGGCTAAAGTTATTTACCTAAAGATGTCTGTATCAACTCCAGAAATCTAACTTGAAAATATATCCTCATGTATCCTTGCTCATTCCTGTCTGCTTGAGTGTCAGTAGGGTCTTCAGCTGTTATGGGATAATTTTCCCATGATGAGTTTACATCAGAAGGGATAGGTGGAATAATTTGAAGATGTAATTAATAATCTTCCTAAGTTTCAAGAGATTCAAACCGATTATCTAGGTAAGCCTGATTTAATCGCTCAAGTTCTGTGCAATGCTCAGTGATTGGACCAGGGAAATTTTAAGAGATACTCTTGTAAACTAACCTCAGTCAAGGAAGAGAGCAAGGACACCAGTAACAAAAACACAGAAAGGAAGGTTCTTCCTTTGACAGTAAGAGGCAAGAAGGAGCCTGGCCCTTGAGTCTTCTACTCTTTTCTCTCAAACCCACAGTGAATTTCAAGTAGCAGGAGGAAGTGACTTTTAGGTGTGAATATTCTGATAATTTGTTATGCATCAACAGAATCCATCACAGAATACTACAACCCATTTGTGAGAATGGTCAGATAATAATTTATACCACCAAAGGCTGTTATCCATGAAGTAGAGTGACAGGAACTGACACATGGCTGCTGAAATACAAAACAGAACAAAGATGTCACGGAATATTTGGCAGCTTCTAATAAAGATGTACTTAATCCGACCATATGATTGTCATCCTGTGCCTGAGAATATTTTTAATAAATATGGAAATGCTTGTTCACACACAAGCTTCTATGTAAATGCTTATAGTGGTTTTGTACACAAAAGACCCAAACTGCAAAGAACCTAAATGTCATCCAACTGATGAAAAGTAAAACTGCAGAGCTTCTGCATGGAGTGTGACTGCCCCATTAGAAGGAAACAAATGCTTAGGGCTCTCAGTGCTGATGAGCTTCCAGTACCTACCCCTACAACACAAAACTACAAAACCATGGAAAGTTAAGTTACCAGAGATATTACAATCAGGCATGTTTACTAGTAGGTGACATTTTAGGATGTTACAATGCTTCTGTAACCTGACATATCACTCATGTTCCAAGAGCTATAAGCTATATAGGTGAAGTGTTAACTTCATTTATACAGAAATAGTAATATAATTTTGTTTAAATTACCATTATGTCATCAAAATGATTAATAAAATAATAGAAAATACATAGAAAGCTAACCATCTATTTTTCTATCTGTAATTTTTCTATTGAGGTTAGTGAGTGAATAACACCTCCATACTTCATAATCTCAAAGGAATTTTCTTGAGATTCATAGAATTTTTCACACTTTATAAATAATAGTGTTTTACTTGTCTCAAGCAAAACAATAAATCAGTGATGATGAATGAGTAAGGAACCTTTGCTATCAAGTCAGAATTAAATGAGATTATTATTTTTGCATCTATTAAATATTGTCTAATTAATGGTTTGATGAATTTGTGGAAGAAAATATATATGCATATGAATATATATACACATATATATATACATATATACATATATACATATATATCATATTGAGAAGAAAAATTGCATAATTTTCTGATTACTGATAAGGGCAGTGAGTCAAACATGGTACTGCACACCAGTCATTGTTGTATTAGTCCAGATATGGTTCTGTTGTATATATGAATTTCATTACTCAAATTATTTCCTTATCCACAAGCTGATTTTGTTTTAAGATTGCAATCTTATTAACCTCCTCTATCAGTCATCATCTGTGGTTATTAATGCAAGGGATGTGGCATGTTTCTGTTAAATTGGCACAGCATGAAGTGTGAAATTTATGATATATTTTAAACTCCATGTTCATGAATTGTTTTCTTATGAGTGGGTGGATCTCAGCTATATAAAGCGACATTATGTTTCAAGGTCTGTCTCAATTTGAAATATATTTATTTATTTACAGAGTATAAATAAGAAACAAAATGAGGAAAATTAAATTTGATGAACTCAATATTTCAAGTGCTTTGAGCATTATCTTTCAAATGAGTTTTAAAAAGAGACTAATCAATGGAGCACAGCTTAAAGAAAAGCATCTTTCTGCTTCTAAATAAAATGAACAGTGTCAGAGGAAATGTTATTGGAGAAGAAGAAAAGCAAACTGCAAGGCTGATGCTGTGCCTTTTCTGTTTGTTTCTAAAGAGATCAATGATTTGTCAGTCTTAGGCTGCGTAATACCTCTCTGCATCCTCCAGTAAACCATAAATACCCAAGAGGAGAGATGTTGTATTCTCAGTTATGCTTAGAACCTCAATATACTGCATAGTTCAGATTATTAATAATTCTTACAAAAGATGTAAAGACTTTTGACAATCATTTTAACAATACCAAAAATGCTTAAACAGCTTAATTACTGTTCACCTAAGGAGATCTTCCAGTAGATTTCATTGGTTTCATTTATTTTATCCCCTCAGATTTACAGTGATTTAGGTGAAATGGCTATTTTAGAAATAAGTAAAGTCATATTTTCTACCAGTCAAATGACACAATTAAAATTTAGTCACAGGGAGGAGCAGAATAGGCATAATTCTTAATGGCCATCTTCTCTGTGTATAATCAGCATACAATAGTAACATTCAGTAGACAGTATTGACACATAGTGGAAACTATGATTGAACATTAATGGCAGTTTATAGACACTATCGAAAATTTGTAATAAGCATCAAATAAAGTATAGCAACTAGAATCAACATATTGATAACCTAACTAGAATTCAAAAGATGGAATTTTGAAAACAAGAAAGGGATGGAAATTGTAAATAAACAAAGGTATGAGAATGTTTAGGGTATAGTGGAAGAGAATTACACTGTCTCACAACTGCTGGTCGTCTCTTTGCCTATGTTATGATGACAGGGGTTTTGTTGTCAATCTATAAAATTTAAGAAGTCAGCATGCCTTGAAAATGGTTTTCTTTCTTACTTTTCATTTCAAGTGCCTACCTGTAGCTTACACCCATCATTTATAAGAATAGGTTCATAATAATGCAATATCATGGGATTTGTGTGAGGATGGGGACTATCTAGATTCTGGAGAGGTTATCATTTGACTTGCTTACTCAATGGTTATTCCTTATCTTTTTCTCACTTCAATCACTTCTTCCACTCCAGGTAGAGTTTGAAAATTTCCACCATCCTAAATAATTCTCCATGAGAAGAATTCATGCAGAACCTGAGTCTTCAGAAAATCATGTAGGGAAGTTTTCCTTTTTCAGAATAAAAAAAAGATGTTTAGCATCACTCAGAATTTCAGCATTTCAGCAAAGTAGAGGTATACAATAAGATCATATGTGGGAGTTTTGTAAATGTAGTAGGAAATAGGTAATCCCAGGAAAGGAATAGCCTGAAACGATCACTAAAGTACAGTTATGTGGCAGAAGCACAAATCCGGATGTGGCAGGTCCCCCTGGGACTCACAGAGCCTCTGGAATTACATTGGGCTTTGTGTCTAGGTTGACTGAAGAATGACAGCTTCTGGGGACAGTGGATACATTAGTGAGTTTCGCCTTGCTGAGGAAAATTCCTGAGATGACTAAAAATAATGAAATGATAGTTTTGATTAGGGTTTAAGTTGAAAACTTTTTTTTAGTTCATATTTGTTTGGATCCTTTGACTTGGAGCCTAGGGATAACATAGTACCTCATGTATGTACTGATGAAGAATGAATAGTGTCTGGGTATAAAATGGGACAAGGTCCCCTCAAAAAATCCTATGCAAAACCATGTCGGAATGATTTAATTTACTACTATGATGTCACACTTCTTCAAAGTTCCAAGCCCTCCAAAAGTAGTAAAGGCTAGTTGTAGATAGAGACTGTTCATTCATTCCAGGCCACCCAGAAATGAATAATCACACAGAAACTATATTAATTATAACACTGCTTAATCAATAGCTTAGGCATCTTTCCAGCTAGCTCTTATATCTTAACTTAGCCCATTTCTATTAATCTGTGTATGGCTACAAGTTTTGTAACTTACAGGAAAGGTACCAGCAGTGGCATCTTTCTCCTTCAGCAGCTCCATGGTGTCTCCTTGACTCTACCAAGTCTCTTTCTGTATCTCGGTTCGGAGTTCCCACCTGGCTTTACTCTGCTAAGCCATTGTCCATAACAGCTTTATTCTTTAACCAATAAAAGCAAAACATATACAGAAGGATATCCCACATCAACTTGTTGTAGTAGGAGGCTGCTTGTTTGTTTCCCAGGCACCCAGACTCCTGAAATAACCACACAGAAACTGCACTAATTAAATAATTGGCCTATTAGCTCTAACTTCTTATTGGCTAGCTAATACAACTTAATTTAACCCATTTCCATTATTTTATATTTTAGCACAAGGTTCATAGCCTACCAGCAAGGTTTCGGCATGCCTGTCTCTGGTGGCAGCTCCATGGCTTCTCTCTTACTCTGCCCTCTTTCTCCCAGCATACAGCCTAGCTTTCCCCACCTAGTTCTGTTCTGCTCTGCCATAGGTTCAAAGCAGTTCTTTATTAGTCAATGATCTATGAGCTGCACAAACACAATAACTTAATCAAGAATAGTAAATATATATATACAGCATAACAAAATTGACCTTAACATTGTATCAATAAACCAAGATCTATACCAAAGCAAATTTCTGTAGCATATCCCCTTTTAAATGTAAACAAACATTTATGAACAATCATTTAGGGAATTTGGGCATAGTTATCTCTAAACTGCTTTTTATTGGGGAAAGTAATTTTTGGGGTTGTTTATGGTAACCTTTTGGGAGGTCTTGGTCCATCAAACCACATTAGTCTGGAAGGATTTCAAAGGTTCTCATCATCTGTGGAAACAAAAGAAGAACCTCTTTTCCAAAGCAACAT
>LOJH01011627.1:7315-22176 GCA_001685095.1 Ellobius talpinus
CCCCCTTCTCTCCTTCCCTCTCTCTCTCCTTCCCCCCTTGAAGTAATAAATATACAATTCTATTCCCTACTATGTGTCTGCCCACATGTCTCCTATCCATGCGCCGCCGCCGCTGCCGCCGCTGGGACTCTGCTGTCAGGGATTTACTGCCGCCTGCCCACTACTCGCAAGCGGAACCGGCCTGCCCACCGCGGCGGGCGGCTCAGACATTTTTTAAAAAAATCATAAAAATGGTAATGGATTGTAACATGATAATTTTCAAAGGAAATGCTGAGTATACAATGTTATTTTTAAAAAAAAAGTAAAGAAAGAAAAGAGAGCATGGACAGTACTGTTTTGCTCCAAAGAATTCTAGATAATAGATGTAAAAGGAATACAAAAACTAGAGAAAGCATTTTGCGACCCCTAGTGCAACGTCTGATTCAGGGAAGATCACCAACAAATGGGAAAGCCACCATGTGAAACATTCTTGGGGATGCTTTGGAATGGAATACGGTTCCATGTCTAAGTACCAGCATATATATTCTATATTAGTCTCAAAAGGAAGAGGCAGTGCCACCATGGATGGCTCTGGCAGACAAGACTGTCACTAAGCAAGCCATCAGCAGCAGTGGGAGCTGGAACTGTGTGCCTCCTGATGCTGTGTTTGGGAAAACACAGCACCAGAAAAGGTTCGCCTGGGTTTTCTTAGGATGATGTAATTAACACATTTGCTTTGTGAGACAGTCTTCAAAATAACTGACCTGAATTTCTCACATTTTAGTGGCAGTAGCTTCTTGAGATGAAGGCTGAAACAGCTGATCTACTAGGACAGCTGAACAGACTCTGTGGGCCTTGGTCGGTGTTGACTCATGTTTAAAAACCAGCTGTAAAGAACATTGGAGGGGAAGTTGAGGAAATGTGCATATGGCATTTATATTAGGTAAAAATACCATATCTGTGCTGTTTTCTCATTACATGGTCACATTGTGACTAAATAAATGCTTTCAAATGACTAAACCCGGTTCAAAACAGTGTGTGAAAGACATGAAATGTTTCAAAATAGAAAACTAGAAATAAATTATTTGTTGGATAGATTATAGCCTTGCATATTTATTTTTTAAAAGAAGATATTTTCCAGTAAAGGAATTTGGCATTTTTAAATTTGTAAGCAAGGGAGATTGCAGCAGAAAACAACATTGTATTTTCCTAAATGTGGGTTAGCTCTGAGAAATGTTTTGAAAATAACGGATGACATCATTTTGAGACCATGTAAGTGAAAAGCACTTTCCCTCTAAAAAATCACCTGTGACCATCTGTTTCTTGAGAAAATGAAAAAATGTGCTAAAATTATGTCCACAGAAGTCATATATTTCCAGTTTTGCGTATGAGATTAAAGTAGCAGCTTGCCTTCTGGGTGGCCAGCTTTGTGGAGGGAGGCACAGCAGATGTGGGTCAGAAGCCTCCCAGGTCCCGAGGTTCCCACCTGCTCTCCTGCTTTATGTGGCTCCTCTGGTGCAGGGGCCTGGAGGGAGTGACTTGTGCCCTACACCAGGACAGAGATGTTTATCCTCTGTCTCTGACTTGGGGACATGTCTGACAAGATTTTGATTATTCTGTTTTAATTTATGTCTGGTTGTGTGTGGGACAGGTCCCGGTGGTATGTCGGATACTGAGATTTTAAAGAAAAAAACGTGGCATGTGCCTGTGAGAGGGAGGTAATCCTGGAAAGAGGGCTCAAGACTGTTCATCAGCACCTTTTAGAGAGAGAGCATGGGAATGGTTTGAAAGCACAGGGACATTATGCTGTGAATGCCCCTTGACTTTCTGTACTGGCATATGCCTCCTTCTCAAACTGGAGGCCTGGACCCAGCATCCAGATGGTTGGGGCCCTTTGCAGAACCATGATTCATGGACCTGAGATCTGGTTGTATATTTTTTTAAATTGCCCTGCTTTCTGATGCTAATTATTGCAGCTAGGCTGCCAAGTAAACATCTGCTCAGGGCTGGATTCTGGATAAAGGCTCCCCTTTGGCTGGGCTTGCTGGAAACCAGTCATGCTTCACATAGAATATTAGATAATCTCCATGAATACTGCATAGTGTGGGAGCAGGAGCAGTCCAGGATAGGCTAGAAACCACAGAAAGGGGGAAAATGCACTGACATATACTAAAGCTGACAGCAGCAGACACATACATTAACACAATGAAATTGCTATTTTGCTTGCCAGATTGCAAAGATTATGACTGGTGTGGTGTGTGTGTGTGTGTGTGCGCGCGCGCGCGCGTACCTATTTTTCTTTTTTTTTAAGGTGATCATCTTCCATAGAGAAAACGGTAGTAAAATGGTTGATATTATATAGTATTAATACAACCCTGGCAAATCAGTTTGGCAATATGTTTTAGGAATATTAGAATAATCATTCCCTTTGACCTAGTAATTTCCATTCTGGGAGTCTAGCCTAGGCAAATAACCTCAAATACAGAGCACTTTTTGCACTGAGGTCTTCATCCCACATTCGTGAAGTGTATTAAGCTGGATGTAGTCTCCACATGGAGGTTGGCTATGGCTTCTCACTCAGGGGTTACAGAATGTTCAGAAATGTTCTTTGCTTCCTGGATACCGGATACTGATCACAGACAATAATAATATGAAAAGAGCTCACAGTACCTGGGTATGGAAAGGTAAGATACTAAACTGAGTCACATATAGTCTAAACATGATATAAAAATAGTCTGTTTATAGGATATATATTTATAGAGAGAACATTCTCAAGGAAATAAAAAAAACTTAAAATGGTAATATTTAGATGATAAACCAAATCCTGATTTTTCTACATTTCTATTTTCTATATCTCTTTTATGAAGTTATCAGTTATGCAGATATAGGTCATCTCATTTTCCCTATACCAGCAACATATAGGAAAATCAGATATTATATCCTTCAGTAAATAAGACCATCCAGTGGCCAAAGCTATCACAAATATTTCCCAGTGCTTTCCAAACCCCCAGTATGTCTTCATCAGAAAAAAGGGAAGAACAGTGGCTACAGCTGCCGAGTAAATAAATACAGCTTTTGCAAGTCAGTTTGACGGATGTCTTAAGACTCTTACAGTAATCCCACACTTTGACCCAATATTACATTCCATTTTCCTGATACTTCTACCCAGTGAGATCCGAATTATAGCCTCTTGGTTTAGGGGGCAAAATTAGATATTTCAGATCTCTCTTATGAAATAATGAGATTATTCAACAATTATTTGTAGAGTTCTCTTACGTTTAATAGAAATTAAACAACTTAGTAACTTACCCTGCTAGTGAAAGCTTGGTAACTAACATATTAATAAATGTCAGCAACAAATGTTTGTGTTATTTAGCTTTTGGTCCTAAGACAAACATCTGAGAAAACCTCAATGGGGTTCTTCTTGGCTCATAGTTTGAGGGAATTCTGTGGTTGGCTGGATCTGTTGTTTCTGGGCTATGGAATGTGTGGATATTGTGATGGAAAGTTGTTGACTGTATAGTTTCCAGGAAGCTGGGAGAATTGGCAGGATGGGGCCAAGTACAAGGGCCACCTTTCCTGGACACAGCCTGCAAGCATGCCCTGACTTCCTGAATTTCATTAGCTCCCAATTTTCTATTGAGATTTTAAATGAATCAGTGGAGTAATACATTGATGAAGGCACAGTGCTCTTGAGCACTTGTATCAGAGATTAAGCCTTTTATATCTGAGACTCTTTGGGGACACTTAATATCCAAACCATTAATGTTGCCTTTTCTTCTAAGCTGCCTAGGAATACTTGCAGGAAGCTGGACTGTGAAGAATGGGCAGACATAATCTCCCTTGCTTATATCCCTCCTCCTTTTGTCAGCACTATTGTCTGAGACCATAGCAAGCCAGGAGTCTGGGTGATCTCTTACAAAGTCAGCCTTCCAGCAGGAATGAATCTGCCCTGGTATTTAGGCCTGGTCGTTTTTATTCTCATAACCACCGAGTGAGGCCATTTTGCATGCCTTCTCCCCCTTGTTAAAATAGTCCAGAACACATTGTTTATTCCATAACAGGGTCATTGTCTCACTTATACCTTATCACCAATGATACCTACCTGACCATTACATAAAAAGCCTCGTGCAAGCTGTATTAACCTCGTTTTTAATTTCAACACATGCTGTTTTATGTACCTACTCTGTCAGGTAATCAGTAGGGTGTAGGAGGTAGAGGAGTAAGCAAGACATAGTTCCTATCATTAGGGAGTTTATAAGATAACAGGACATACAGGCAATTATTCTAATATAGGATAAATAAAATTTTAACAAACAACATTTGCCATACTGTTTAAGATCACCAAATGCAGTTTTGAGAAAATAAGTCTTTCAGTAGGATTTCATATCTATACTAAGATCTGAAGAATTTATATGAGAAAATATTCATCACATATGTCCTAAATGATGTAAAATGTGCCCTGGCATGTGTAACAGTTCAGAGGAAAGCAAATATGATTGAGACATGACCTGTGATGGGGGAATAGGGAGCCTCTAAAGTGGCCAAGTCAGGAGCAAGTTAGGGCTTTGTTTCCTATGAGTTTACATAATGAGAAGTTTTCATTTTATTTGAATGTAAGAGTATTAGATATTTTAATTTATGAAATGTGATGATCAGAACTGTATCTTAAGAAAACACTTTGAAAAAAAATCACCACTATTGGTGATGATGTTAGCCCAGCTGTTCTAGGAAACAGAGTAGAGCTGTCCTACAACCCAGGGACCCCACTAGTGTATATATCCCAAAAGAAATGTAATCATTGTGTTGGCTTCCCATTGTAGTCCATTGCCAGCCCATTGGTTGTAGCTATGATGTGGAAACAGCCCAAATGCCCATCGGTAGATGAGTGGGTAAATTATGTACATGTATGCAGTGAAATAGCCATAAAACAGAAGGATGCTCTGTCATTTGCTGTAACCTAGAGGGCATTGTTTTGATCAGGATAAAGTATGCACAAACCCCAATTACCACACGATTTCACTAAAACATTCAAATCTAAAAGCACCAAATTAATAGCAGTGAAGACCAGAGTGGGATGAGAGGTCTGGGAAAAGGAGGGACAAAGGACATGTAATGGATGCTGATGATTTCAGTTCTGATGATGGCACTACATCCTTGAAACAAAGGAATGTAAGTATTTAAATTCTCCTAAATACGTAATTATAAAAATTGAACAGTAGTACATATGTGACACCTCAGTTTTCCTTAAGCCCAAATGCTTGCTAAGTAATTTGTATTTTAAAAGCCCTTTCCAGTAATGCTCTAGGCATTGATGAGAAGAAGGAAGCTAGCTTGTCAGAGAACCAGGATACGTTGTTGACTACTAAAACTTGCTTAGTATCTCATATCACATCCCAGTGTGCTTCTCAAAGAAGGAAATTGCATTACAGTTATGATTCTTTGCAATAACTAAAGAAAAGCATTGCCCTATAAATTCCTGAACCTAAGCATTCTACATACCTATTAGGCAAAACTTTATTTTGTAATTAGTCATGAAGTGTTCTTTCTCTTCTGTTGCCATCTTGTTTGTTTTGAGATACAGTCTTATTGTGTTGCTGTGGCTGGCCCCTGATTTAATGGTCCTCCTTTCTCTGCCTCCAGGGGTCTGGAGTTCCAGGTGTGAGCTGCCACACCTGCTCACTTCAACTTTAGACCCAATAATTATCACCTAGGGCATTTATCTACTTAAGTAATTGTGTACAGTTGAATAATATAGGTAAAATATTATGCATTCCAGCGTTGTTTAATACAGCAAAGTACTAAGAATAATATAAACATTCATATGGGCAGTTTAATTGGTCACAGTAAATGGGATACAGTGCAGGGAGTTAGGAGGAAAACAGGAAAACCTACTCATGTTAATATAAAAACAGCTCCTGGATGTATTGCCTGGTAAAGAGAGGAAGATGAACGTTATTATTGTTGTTGTTGTCCCCCAACATTTGGGTTTGGGGAGGATCTTTGCCTTTCTTACTCATCCTTGACCTTTCAAGTTTCTAGAAGGCAGTCCCAGCCCTGTGCTGGGAGGATGAATGGAAGCAGGGTGTTGCCGAGACCCAGACTTGTTTGCTTGCACTTCATAGTTCAAGAACCATGAGGATTTACAGCCTTACAACATACACGCTTAAATGTTTAAATTTGCTTAAGTAAATGATTATCAAAATTCTGAGAGTGAAGGGAAGTGCTTAAATAATACAGGAGGGTAGTTACTGGTTTTGTAAAATCCAATAGCCCATTAATTCTCCAGTTGCTTTAATTATTTAATATTTGCCCCCCGTGCGTACATGCTGTGTGTGAGTGTTGTGTCAGTATATGCTTGTCGTAGTGTGTCAGAGGACAATCAGAGATGTTGATCTTCAGCTTCTGTCTTATTTGAGATCAAATCTCTCATTTCCTTGCTGAATGTAGTAGGCTGCCTGGCCCATGAACTTCCAGAGATTCTCCCCTCTGCCATCTATCTGAGCCTAGGAGCAATGGCATTCCCAATGTATGCTGCTGCCCAAGCTAATTCAGAGGCTAGTTCTTGTGCTTCTCTGGTGAGTTCTTTACCATTAAGCCACCCCTTCCCCTCACAGGTCATCTATCCAATCTTCAAGTGCTTGGAAAGATTTGTTGATTCTCAAGCGCCTGCCCTGTGGCTCTCTCTTCTCTGAGAACTTAAGCTGAGCACACTTTGATGTCCTCATTGATCACATGGGCGTCATCTTTTCTGAAATCCTTCTACATCCTTTGACCATTTTTTACTGGGTTGGTAGTCTGTATTTTTCTATAACTTGTGTTTTCCGGATAAGTAACACTTGTCATTTCTCTTTTGTGAATACCATCTTGTAATTTTGAGATTCCATTCTCCCATTGGTGAGTATAGTTTTAAATTGACCCATTTTTATAATGAATGTCTTCTTGTCACATGTCAGAAACCTTTCAGTTCCGAAAGTGTTCTTGGTCATCTTTATAAGCATCCTTTTTTTTTAACTTTTCATGTATGTAACTATAACTCACTTCATGTAAAGCGTGTGTCAGAGACTAATTTTGGTGAATGTTTACAGAGGATCCAGATGAGTTACTGAAAATGCTGACTGCCACCCTGCTGTGTGGTGTCAATACGTCTAGCTTCCCTATAGGGTGGTTTTTGTTCTGTGCTCTGTCCCCTCTGGTCTATGTTGCCATCACTGTCCTTAGGCCAGCCTCACTCTGTTGCAATTCCTGCAGCACTCTGATTAGTTCAAAATCTTGTAGAACAAGTTTTACTGCTGTGTTTTTCTAGATCGAGTGTTTACTTAGTCCATTCATGCCTTTATAACCAAATGCCACACGCTGGGGAGCTTTAGATATTGAAAGCCCCTCAAGGCTTTAAGTGTGGGAGGCTGTCCTGTGGCACGATAGGAAAGTGGGGGTTCCTTTAGGAGGTGGGGCTAATGCAAGAAAGGTAGGTCACTGGTGACAGGTACTGGAAGGAGATATGAGGATGTTCCCTTCCTTTGTTCATCACTTCTGTCACTCATTACTGCCACGTGCACCATTGTATCACTCACTGAAGGCCCAAAGGGAGCAGGAATTGTAGCTTCTGAAATTGAGCCCAGAGACTGCCTGTGTCTCTTAAACAGCTTGTTTCCAGTGTGTCATCTCAACATGGAAGGAGAGAAGCAGATCTCTGGGACCTGTTTCATATGGGAACTATTTTCACTTCATGACGTAATCACCGTCCAAAGGCCCTATGTCCTGATATTTATGCTGATAATTAAATGTCAATATAGGGACTTTGAGGAGCACAAACAGGAGAAAGTGTCATGATTATGCACATATATTTTCAAATTATCTTATACTTTTGAGCCCACTTTTCCTGCAAAATAAAAAAGGAAAGCTGCAATAAATTTCACTGAACTTGAATTTGGAACTCCTTATGGGTTGATTGTACATCTGACAGTGTTGAATCTTCCAGTTCAAGACTGCAGTATGTCCTTCCATTCTAACTCCAAAATACTTCACATGTTTCTGCGAGGAGGTATTTTGTTACATTTATTTCTGTTGGAAATATTTATATCATCTAAAATATAATTGGCTCTTGAGCATTATTTTTAATTTCTCATAACCAGTCTATAGAAGTACACGACATTTGTATTACTGAACTATTTAGCATACTTGTTCATGTGGAGCGGAGGGAGTCTTAAGTGAATGTGTAAGGAGTGGGAGAAGTCTTGAGTGAACGTGTAAGCAGTGGGAGAAGTCTTGAGTGAATGTGTAAGCAGTGGGAGAAGTCTTGAGTGAATGTGTAAGCAGTGGGAAAAGTCTTGAGTGAACGTGTAAGCAGTGGGAAAAGTCTTGAGTGAATGTGTAAGCAGTGGGAGAAATCTTGAGTGAATGTGTAAGCAGTGGGAGAAGTCTTGAGTGAACGTGTAAGCAGCGGGAGAAGGCTTGAGTGAATGTGTAAGAAGTTGGAGAAGTCTTGAGTGAATGTGTAAGCAGCGGGAGAAGGCTTGAGGGAATGTGTTTTGTTGACATGAACACAGCTATGTCAATAACCCTAGTGCCTCAGACCCATGGGAACTGCAAAGCCTGCCTTCCTCTGGTCCAAGTGTGAATGTTGACAGCCTATGCAGAAACTCAACCACAGCTTCCTCCTTCCAGATGATTGTGGCCCAAGACAGCGGCCCTGCGCAGACTCTGTTCAGCTGTGTACAGTAAACCTTCCTCTGGTCCAGATGCAGAAAATAAACATGCTGAATTTCTGGTTGCTGTTGCTGCTATTGGTGGTGCATCTCCATCAGGCCCCAGCTCTTCTGCACATGTTATGTGTCTGTCATTTTTTTCTTTCATCAACTCCTGTCAGGTCAGTTTTCCAGGACCAAGCCATGCAGGATCCTTCTCTTTCTAGATTCCCATTTAATTCTAGGTGTTTTTCTGTTAGAACTTGAATTTTCTGCATGTATGGTCATGAAATCTGCAAGTCATGAGGGATTTGAGTTCTTCATTTCCAATGGTTTCACTCTCATTTCCTCTTTTTGTTATTTTACTTTGGTCATGAGTTCTAGTCAGTGGCATTGGCTATAATTTGCCCCATGCCTACCTTCAAGAAGAAAATTTCACTATTGTGATGTTTGCTCTGGGTTTCCTTGTAGCTATTCCTCATCACATTAAGGAAATGTCCATGTAACCCTAGTTTGCTAAGATTTTCTCTTGAGTGGATGTTGAGTGTATCAAATATGTTTTCCCGTGGGTGCCGATCAAATGTTTTTTTCTCTTATTGTGTTTTAAATTTATTTTTCAAAAGTAGGATTTTAAAAAATTTGTCATTATTATACTATTGTATTATATATAACATACAAATTTTAATATAATATAAATATTTATAATGTATTATATATTATTTTAAAGTTTTGTATATTATATATAATATAATAATGACAAACATTTTTTTAAAACTTTTCGACAGACTGGTGCTTCATGTTCATTAGCACCTGTCTCATTTCCCCACCAGCAGCTGGTCCAGATCTCTTGCCTTCACCATGAAGCTTTAAGAACTTTCCCAGTTCAAACCTAACCTTGTTCAGCATGTCTGCTTTCCTAAGGAAAGCACCCTGAAGAAGTATATGAACTGGCAAACTGCCCCATATTTCCCCCAGTGCTGGCCAGAATCAGTGTATTAACCACTTCTTTCAAGACATCTGTGTGTACTCTTGGATCATGATTCCTGTTATCATTTTCCGGGTATGGCAGATGTGTTAGTGCTGAGATTAGGAGATTTTGCCCACTGGTTGTTGTGTTTTGCAAAACAAATGGTGTAAAGAGGAAGCAAATAGCTTTAGTAGGCTTAACATTACCATAATCTGTAATAACAGTCTGCCTTTCTGTTGTTGTTTGAGAGTCATATATGAATGTGTGTTTTGATCTAATCCATCCCATACCACCCTCTACAATTCCATCTCTCTCCCCACAACCATTTTCCTTCCTAATTTTATATGCTTATTTTAAAAGCCTACCGAGTTCCTTTATGTGCCAGGGTGTAGGACTGTCTACTGTAACATAACTAGCCTCTCAGGGGTCTTATCTTTGACCTGACGAAAACTGACTCTACACCACCACACCAAAAGTCATCAGTTGCCGAGAGTTCCTTAGTTATTGATGTAACTTAATGAGCTCTCCCCGTGCATGCTAGAGTTTTGGCTGGCTTTGTCTTTTGGATGTAGTCACAGCTGCTATGAGTTCAGATGTGCAATGGCTCTGTCATGGCCTGCAACTGTTATTTCACTGCCAACAGTTACTACCTCTGCTTCTTAAATTCTCACTACCCTTTTTCTGAGGTGATCCTTGAGCCTTGAGAGGAGGGGTGTGATATAGATGTCCCAGTTAAGAGCACTCCATAGTCTCTTAAACTCTGCATAGTGACCACTTGTAGGTGTCTATATTAACCTCCATCTACTGTAAAAAGACACTTTTCTAATTAGGGTTGAGAAATGCATGGTCTATAAGCATAAAGAAAAGAATTTGTCTGTGTCCGTTTGGAAGAATAATAATATTAGGTGCTTCCCAAGGGCCAATGCCATAACCACATCCAGGTTTTTGGCGCAGTTAGTGGTACTAGACATGATTTCACCTTAATGTAATGGGCCTTAAATCCAATCAGAAAGTGGTTGATTAATTGCCTAACATTCCTGCCACTGTTGCACTAGTGGGCCTATCTTGTCAGGCTACTCATTATTTGAAATTAGTTTCCAGAGTTCACAGCTGGGTAAGACTGGTTATGTTCCTGTCCCAAAGCAATGACAATATCCTGTAATGTTTAAGAGTGGTCTGTAGGACGTTTACTGACCAACTCCACTTTTTGACCATAGAATACATTTTGTTCCAGGTAAGATCCTTTCCATGGAAATTAATCAGTCTTGCCTCAAACATCGTCAGTAGTTAGATCAAAGCTCCAAAGTTGACCTCATTGATCTGCAAATCAGCTAGGCTCGTCTCACTTCATACACAGCCCCCCCATGTGTGGGATACGGTTCTGGTTTCTTGAGTCTGTGATCATTGGTCTCCTACTATTTCTAATACTGAACTATCCAGAGGTTTTATACCTGACAGATATTAGAAAATGGCCGAACCAATTTCTGCTTGACTCCCCTTTACCAGTGGTTGTAGGAGGGCCACTTGTTTGTTTCTGGCTGCTCAGCCCTGAAATAATCACACAGAAACCATATTATTTACAGTATTGTTTGGCCAATAGCTTAAGCGTATTTCTGGCTAACTCATTTCTTAAATTAACCCATCTCCATTAATCTGTGTATTGCCACGTGGGTGTGATTTACTGGGTAAAGTTCTGGCGTCTGTCTCTGACAGGGCTCCATGGCTTCTCACTGACTCCACCTTCTTTCTGCCAGCATTCAGTTTACTCTTCCCCACGTAGCTCTAATCTGCCCTATCAACAGGCCAAAGCAATTTCTTTATTCACCAATGGTATTCACAGCACACAGAGTGGAATCCCTCATCAACCAACTTTTGTCAGTCACTTGTTCTTCACAAACACCATGGTGCCGCTCAGAGAGCCAAAAGGCTCCTTTATACTATTCACATGTGAATTAATTCAACTGACAGTCTTGCATTTTTGAAATATAGTCAACCTCATCATGCTATCTCTCATGCATTGATCTGTTTACTTTGCTATTTGTTGGGGTTTTTGCATCAATGTTTATAGAAGAGATTGCTGAATATAGGGAATATAGGGGTTTGTTTCAACTTCATTTGCAGGTTTGGTTTTCAGGATTATGCTAACTTCATAAACCAGTCACTGCAGTGATCTCCTTCTCTCCTCGTTCTTTCCCCTTTTCTCCAAAAATTACTGTGTACTATTAATGTTATTTTATCCTTGGATGCTTAGTGAATTTGCCTTTTTCCAAACTTGGCTGTAGTTTTTCCATTTGGTGATATGCCTTTTTTATTTGGTTGAATTTTATTATTAATAGTAGTAATAGAAGTGTGTGTGGTAGTTTTGTTTCAGGTCCCTAAATATGATTTTCTTTGCACTGATCCTGCTTGTACCTGAGAGAACGCTGGCTTGATGATTTCTCTCATTATGAAAAGAAAAAACTCTTAGTTACCATCATAGTATACTGTGGAAGCTGCTACGTGTGAAAACAAAACAAAACAAAACAAAAAAAAAACAGGTTTAGATGGCTCAGTAGATAAGTACTTGTACACGAATGAGGACAGGAGTTTTAATTCCCAGCACTCCCATAAGAACTCAGCAGGTATGACACTACCTGTATTCCAGGCACTCAGGAGGGAGAGACAGGGGATCGCAGTACCATGTTGGAACGCCAAACTAGCAAGCTTTGGGTTCAGCAGGATACCCTGCCTCAGTAAAGAAATCAATGAGTGAAAACACCCGACTGTCCCTAATCTTTGGCCTCCTCACCCAAGAGCACACACAGGCATACTCATCCACACACATGTACACATATGCTCCCACCGCAAAGCATGTGCCCCAGTAGAGCAGATATCTACCTTCCTGTGGTTACAGATGCTGGAAAACAGTGAGCCAGGAAACCACTGGCCCAGTGGTGCTCAGCACTCAGTGCGTGCAGTAGTTGCTGAAGGTGTCATGTTGCTGTTCTCAATTTCTCAGGACAGCGATTATATGAACTCCTTCAGTATCAAGTGAGCAAAAGGCTGTAAACACTCTGTAAAGTCTCATGTCTAACACTTAAAACCAAGGTCCAAATCAGACTAAACATTTGACGAGTTTGAGGCTCTAGATTGTACTTTTTCCTGTCCTTTTCTTTGGAGACTTTAATTAATCCACCACTTCAGAGGCGCCTCTCACCTTAGCCACTAAATTACTTTTGAGTTCTCTCATGTTGCAAATTAGCCATCTAGCTCAGGTGTTAAGTGGATAATTATGCTTCCTGCTGACACCTTTGAGATTGTTTTACAGTTAAGTAATTTTTTACAAGAATGAACTTGTTCAGGAGAAACAGAACATATTTTTCAGCGATATAAGTAGTGGTTTTAGCATTGAGCACAACAAAAATGCAAAATAAGTTTATATATATTCAGAACTTTAATATACTGTAAACAGAAGTTAGTTGACATTTTGAAAACATTGATTTGATATTTAATAGACATGTGGGAAAGTATTTGGAATCATGGTTATAGTTGCAAAGGAACTTCTTAATTCTTGGAGACATATGAAAATATTTATGCAAGAACTAAATGAATCAAATCGTCAAAGAAACAGGGTTGGTCATTAGTTGACTACTGTTTCATCGGAGAATGAGTCCTTGAGGATTCATCATGCCTATCTACCATTTTCATCATATGTTTGTAATTATTCCTAATGAAAGTTTTATAAAACACTGGATAGATTTTATGAAGTGGTACCATCATACCCAAGTACCATCATACACAAGACTGCCAGCATTAACTGATGTTGTCAAGGCCGTGAAGGATGTTTTCACTGATTAATCTACTTTATATGCCTGTTATTTTTGTTCCTACCACCATAAAAAATGGTACTACAAAATGTAAAAAGGATAAATGCTGAAGCAAAGAGAATGTGGGAAAAAGGGAGCCCTTGGGTGCTAGTGATTGGAATGTAAGTTTCTGTCGCCAGGCTGGTGGGATGTTCAGTGGGTAAGAGTGCTTGCTGGTAGGCTTGAACATCTGAGTTGAATCCCCAGGAGCCCTGTTGCAGAGAGAAGTGACTCCTGCACATTGCCCTCTGACCTCCACATGTGCTGCATGTGCTGATCCCTAAAGTTAATTTTAAAATAAATTACACAGCCACTTTGTACAATGAAAGAATGGCTCCCCTCAAATTAACCTCCACAAGGTCACTTATCACAAAATATATGTCCATATATTTTGCTCATACATATATGCAAAATAAATATATATACACACAAAATAAATGTAAAAGAGATATCTCCACTCCCATGTTTATTGCATCATTGTTCACAAGAGCTAAGATATAGAATCAACCTAAGTATCTGTTAGTAGATGAAGACAATAAGCTTCATATCAGTTGCTCTCAAATTTCCTAATTCTGCAATCCTTTAATCCAGTTCATGCTGTGGTGACCCCAATCATAAAATTATTTTCATTGCTACTTCATAACTGTAATTTTACCACTGTTATGAATCATAATGTAAGTATTTTTTAAGATAGAAGTTTGCCAAAGGGTTTGAGAACCCCACTGCTTTATATTGTCATATTTATAAATGTACATACACAAACACTGGAGTATTTTTTTAGTTCATAAAGAGAGGAAACCCTGTCATTTGTGGCAGCATTACAAATGTTGAGTAACATGTTGAGTGAAGTAGGCAGACACAGAAAGAAAATGCAAGATGATCTTAGTTTATTTAGAACCAGAAAAGGATGAACTCAGAGAAGCTAAAATAGCTCCAATTATTCAGAGCTGGCTTGTGGCAGTGGTGGGAAATAATTATCTCCTCAAGCTCTACTATAGAGCTTGGTATGAAAACATGTATATGAATATATGAAGCTTATAATGAAAACAGCTTGGTATTGGCACAAAAACAGACAGGTGGACCAATGGAATTGAATCAAAGACCCTGATATAAATTCACACACCTATGAACACCTGATTTTTGACAAAGAAACTAAAACTATAAAGTGGAAAAATGAAAACATCTTTAACAAATAGTGCTGGCATAACTGGATGTCGACATGTAGACAAATGCAAATAGATCCATACCTATTGCCATGCACAAAACTCAAGTTCAAATGTATCAAAGACCTCAACATAAAAACAACCACACTGAACCTCATAGAAGAGAAAATGGGAAGTAGCCTTGAATGCATGGGCACAGGAGACCACTTCCTAAATATAA
>LOJH01011628.1:0-11931 GCA_001685095.1 Ellobius talpinus
TGCTGCCTACTGCCACCGGGGATCTTGCAGCATTTTTAAAAAATCATAAAAATGAGTCCCCTCAAATTCTGCACCTCTTCATTTGAATTAGCCAGGGTCTCTCCTCACAAAATCAGTTCCCATTGGGTCTAGGCATGAAGTGATTCATTAGGATTTGGGAGGAGTGGGAACCAGTCCAGGCTGAGCTGCAGGAGACACCCAGAACCACACAACTGATCGGCTGTGGCTTCTGCCAACTCTGCCCACACCTTGTCCCCAGGTCACTGTCTGAGATTTGTGTCACTCAACAGGCCCCAGCAGCTGAGAAAATGGGAATGGAGGTGGCTTTCATGTTCACTGTGAAGGTGATATTTACATTTTGAAGAACGGTGACCATATTTAGGGTGTATTGAAAAAATTTGGGTCTCCATGGATGCTTGTGTCTATGACACTACCCTTTGAGGTGCTGGGAACACAATCCTAAGGAATTTGGGTTTTCAGGTCTCATTTTCATTTGAATACATTTTTAAACCTTTAAAAATTACATTTTAGCTGGGCAGTGGTGTTGCATGCCTTTAATCCCACCACTTGGGAGGCAGAGGCAGGCAGATCTTAGTGAGTTCGAGGCCAGCCTGGTCTACAAAGTGAGTTCCAGGACAGCAAGGACTATTACACTGAGAAACCCTGTCTCGGGAAAGAAACAACAACAACAAAAACAAACAACCAAACAAAAATTACATTTTGAACCTTTTAAAGTTACACACACACACACACACACACACACACACACACACACACACACGCTTGGCTACAGCTCACCTGTGAGGGTATAAGAACAGCTTGTTGGAATCAGTTAATCCTGAGGTTTGGCTAGGGTCTTCAGTCCTAACAACATGTGCCTTCACCTACTGAGACATTCCGTCAGCCCTGAATATGTATGTTTTTAATGTGTGTGGATGTTTTGCCTGCCTGTGCATCTGTGCACCACATGTGCACAGAAGACCAGAAGATCCCCTGAAACTAGAGTTATAGTGAGTTATTAACCATCATGTAGATGCTGGGAACTGACCTGGGTCCTCGGCAGCAACAACAAGGGTTCCTCACTGCTGAGCCACCTCTTCTGCTCCCTAAAGACAGTTCTAAAGTATTCATGTTACGCAAGCATATATGTATCTAGACATAGCTACAAATGCTCATATATACACCCATGTCTGTTAAGAAGAATATATAAACTACACATACACATGTTTCATTTAACATACTTCCAACATGCAATGACACAGAATATACATTACTGTTCCAAAAGGGAGGAAAGGGAGCATAGGGAGGAAATATTGGATCAGAACAAGACTGAAAACCAGAAGGGCAAACTTCAAACTTCACATCTCCGTGTCTGATGTCAAAGCACTCTTCAGATCTCCAGCTCCTTTCAGCTTCGTTGACTGCAACATGCTTCTCTCTCTTGGACTGGTTCCACTCCCTATTAGTAGCTCTTCTAGGCAAGTATCCCATGGCGCTGGCATCTTCAACATCTCAGAGTCTCCACGGCAATCCAGGCGTCACCTTCACAGCTTCTCCAGGCCTCCATTCAAGCACACGCCTGACACATGCCTGGCCTCAGTGACTTAGTGGTGGAGGAAGAGTCCATAACCCCTTTCTTATATCTTTGAATCTAAAACCAGAAGCATGTAACTGAAACTGCTAAGTTCTGCTGCTTGCTGGGACTGGAACATGGCCCCTCATTCAAAAATGTTCAGTTGGATGCTCCCCATGGCCTCGCTCTCTGCCCCATTACAAACTCACCCTTCTTAGAAAGTCCGCCAAGCAGTGGGTCCTCCGCAGGAACTGCTCAAGAGCTTAAATACAAGGTATTTAAGCTCCTGTCCATAGACCTGCCATGTGATTTTCTTCTTCTTTCCCATACCTCACTTTTGGGGGACTTGGGAGTCACCCAGGAGCACTTTGTTCATTAAACCTGGACTTTTAATTGGGCTTGATCTGGCTTATTGCATCGGCAGAGAAACCCACTGCCAGGGTCCAAAGATACTTATTAAAATACATTTGAGATTCTTGTTGTTGCTGTTTGTTTGAAGGTAATCCTTTGGCCTCCCCCAGGCCTCAGTTGTGTGCATAGCCTGGCCCCTCTAGATCTTTGGAAAGAGGGTTACTAATTGTCCTGATTTATCTGGACCAGGCCCATTTATGCCTGTGATCAACATGACTCTTTCCTGACCTGTGTCTCTATTTAGATGATAAATTAGATGGCCGTCTTGTTCTCATGGGACAGCTGATTGTCCCCAGCCCCTAGGATATGTTGACAGGATGACATTGCCGTCTGACCCTACAGTCCCAGGGACTGGGCTCAGAGCCTGTCAGGTAGCCTGTCTTTTCTTGTGTGTGTGAAAGTGTGTGTGTGTGTGTGTGTGTGTGTGTCTATCTGTGTGTGTGCATGGGGGTGGGGGGAGCACACAGGTCCTGCTTCGTAACCAAAACCAGTAGAACTGAGGCCACAGGGACATGTGCTCCTAATTCCCGGCCACATAAAGAGCTAAGAATATGTAAGACACACAGTCAAGGACACGGTGTTGCCTAGCCAAGTCCAGAGCCATCCTGCTGTCCTGGACTTGGTGCTCTGTTGTCACTGCAGGAATGCTCACCAGTGCTGGCTTTTAGGCCAGTTTTGAATTTGATGACTCTTTTGATTCCCGCACCCCACCCCACCCCCGCCGACACAGCCAGGAGCTATCCACTAAGGGCGAGGTTGGATCACTCCATCAAGTGAGGGTTCTCAAGAGTAGAACAACTTCCCCCAGCAGACGAGACTCACAGGGACAGGGTTCCTGTGATCTGAAGGACCAAGACTTTTTTTGCTCTCTGCGGCCTTGTATCCAGCCATGGCTCCAGAGCTTCAAGGGAAAGCAGAGCTATGAGGCTTGTTCTAATTAGCCCCCAGTTGGGCTGCGGGCAGCGGTGAAATTTGTCCCTGCTCCTCCCCCCTCAAAGCAGTCCTGATGTTTCCAGGCCTCCAGGCTGCGGAGTGGGACTGGGGCTTAATGAAGCAAGCTCTCCATCCTCCATCTGTGGCTTTGCCCTCTTTGGCGGACTCCAGCTGCCTGGGGCCTGGCTTTGGGGAAAGCAGTCAAGGCAGTCCCTCCTCCCAGGCCCCCCAGCCCTCTGCTCACCAGGGGGTCCTCTCCTCCACAGTCAGCCCCACCCCACCCATGTTAAGCTAATGAGTTCCAGAGCCCACACCAGAGCCGCTCTTATGGTGCTGACCTATTTAATTAAAACAGCAGCTTTCAAAAATGGAGGCTCTGCCCCTGGCCACAGAGGGGCTCTAGGCTGTCTCTGGCCAGTTTGGACGTTGGCACCACTCCACCCCTTGCCTTTCTTCTCTTCCTCCCTCCTCCTCTCTCCTGATTTTTCCAACATCTGTGTCCAGAAAGGAAGAAAAACCCTGTTTGGACTGGCCTCCTTCCACCGGTCATTTTTCCCTCCTTTCAAACGTCTTGTCTAAAGTGGAGTCAGTTACATAAGCATCCCACCTCTTTCCATAAATTTCCTCAGTCTCTTAACAATAGGGTTACTGTGCAGGGGAAGAGGAGCCCACAACCACACCCCTTGAGTGCGAGTCCCTGGGCCAAACAGAACCAGAGATGCGTTCTTTGAAAGAAGCCAGAGGAAACCCAGACAGTTCTGGGGGAGATCTTTGCTGTTGTCCTTGGAACACTTTCTTACCAACCCCGGCCCCACCCCTCCCGCTGTGCCCTTCCAGCTCTGAGCATCACATTGTTTGAATAGATGCCCAATTTCTGTCTTTCCCTTCCCTGCCTGACGGTATATGTCACTATGTCTCCGTGTCCCGAGGGCAGACTGTGCCGCTGATGGAGCTGTGTGTGTGTGTGTGTGTGTGTGTGTGTGTGTGTCTGTTGGCAAGGTCCTCGATGGCACACCCTGGAGATTTTGTTGCCTTTTTCTTTAAATAGAAACAGTTAGACCTCACTAATTCAGACCAGTTGGGGGAAAAGTCCAGAGCGGAAGAGAAGTCTGACAGCATAGTTACACAGAGGCCTTTTACTTCTCCCAGTGTGTCCAGTTGCTGGAACTGGTCCTAATCATGTGGACAGATATGGTCCTGCTGGACTCAGTCCAAGTAGACAGAGATTTTTTGTGAAGTCATCTTGAATAGCTAGTTAGCAGGAGGGCTTCTCTGGGTATGAAAACATGTAGTAATTTTTTATTTTCTCTATTCTTAGGTTTTTTTTTTGAGACAGGGTTTCGTGTCACTAGCTAGCTCAGCCTGCATCGAACCCAGGTCCTTCTCTGTCCACTTCCCAAGGGCTGAGATTGCAAATGTGTGACACCATGCCCAGCTCTAAAGACACACATTTCCTTGGGAGATTAGATTTCAGCACTTATGGTACTTCTCATTTAGGTCAGAGAATTATCTCAGCTGGATGGTGGTAATAACAGGTTCTTATCTCTCAGTATCTAATGTATCTTCTATCCCATAGTAATCATGAAAGGATGTGTTGAAAACCGGATAGATGGATGGATGAGTGGGTAGGTGGATGAGTGGGTAGATGGATGTATTGGTGGGTGGATGAATAGAGGACTGCATATATGGAAGACTGAGTGGATGGATGGATAGATGGATGGATGGATGATAGATGGAGAGATGGAGAGATGGATGGATGGATGGATGGATGGATAGATGGATGGATGGATAGATGGATAGATGGATGATGGATGGATGGATGGATAGATGGACGGATGGATGGATGGATGGATGGATGGATGGATGGATGTTTAGATGGGCAAATGAAACTGGGGACAGTGGAAGAGAAGAATTGGAAAAGAGCCTTGGTGGGAACATTTGAAAGAAACCTTTATTCACCTGCTAAGTGTGGCAAGCTCATACCTGTGTTGTGCTGTAGTCTGGAAGAGGAATATCCTTTAAGGTCTTTGGGAGTCTTGATACCCTTCTGGGCACTGTTGGGAAACAGGGAGGCTTTACGTGGGACACTTTCAGACAACGAGTTGTGTGCTTTGAAGAGGATGTGGGGCTGGGAGCATGGGGCTCTCTGTCTCTTCCTTTTCTGTTTTATGTTTTCTCTCTCCTCTGTGTTTGGGGTGGGGGTGGGGGTGGGTGGGTGCTATGTGGTATGTGTTGTTTGTGTATGTGAGGGTATGCATTCACATGTGCCTGTGTGTAAAGGCCAGCAGTTGGCATCCGGTATCCCCCTCATTCCTCTCTTCCTTATTGTTTGGGATAAAGTCTCTCACAGCCTTGAACATGCTGATTCAGCTAGACAGCTGGCCGTGGAACCTTCACGATCCTCTTGTCCTTACCTCCCCAGCACTGGGTGTACCACCGCACCCAGCTTTTTATGTGGGTGTTGGGGATCCCAACTCAGGTCCTTATGTGTGCATGGCCATCACTTTAGATGGAGCCAACATCTGCCCCCTGTCTTCTTTCTCTCTCTTGGGTGTGGTTGTGAGCTGAGTAGACTTGCTTTACCCCTGAGTCAGGATAAACATTTCCTCTCGGTAAGATGATCCCCTAGGGCATTTTGTAATGGTAACAGAAAGTTAGGGACCCGCTGAGAGCACTGTCACCAGGTCCTACCACACACAGAATGAGAAGCTGAAGGCAAACGCCAGCGCAGTGGCACTGAGTGATAGGAGACACCAGGACACAGAATTAAATGGTGTTGGTGAGCAAGGATCAGTTCATGAGGTGAGCTGGACCTGGAGCCAGGCATCAAGCAAGGTTTAAAAGGGGCTCAGCTGTGGATAGTTAGGGTTCTGTAGCGGTTAAGATCCTTTTGGCCAGGTGAGGTACAACTTGGCTATAACCCCAGCATGACTGGGGAAGAGGGAAACAGGCAGAGACTGAATTTGAGGCCATTCTGGGCTACACAGTTAGAACTTATCAAAACAAAACAAAACCAAACAAACAAATAACCAAACAAACAAACAAACAAAAACACCAAAATACCCCCAAAGTAAACCAAAACAACAAAAATATTGCTGGCTGGGATCTCTAACACATGGAGCCATGGTCAGCACTTAGATGCCCATGCCCATACTGAGCTTGGCACTTAGAAGTTCCTTTCTAGTCAGGTGACCAAGATCATGAAGGTTTCAGTTAATTTATATACGGATTGCCACATTGACTGTGCAGGTGTACTAGAATGTGAAGGAGGGACACATGGTCCTCCAGGAGAAGTTGAAGAAGCAGGCTGAAGCTCCAGGAGCTCCACGCCTGATGTGCTCAGCGACCTGAAGCTGCACCATTGAGAGCTCTAGCCTATTCCCTGGCAGACAGGCTTCAAGCCTGTGCTTACTTCTCCCTCATTGGATGCATCAGGTAATATAACTCCCAGTGACCCTGTGATTTTTGTGGGTGCTTGACAGCCATGGAATGACTGATGGACGAAGGTCTTGTGTAATGAATTAGAGTCTCCTCCTTCAACCCTCTCCATGATGAGAGGCTATCCATCAACCCAGCTTAGAGTATCAACCTGCGGTTGACCGGATCAGATGCCGCCCATGCCTAACTTGTTCTAGCATTGCCATTCTCTCCCGGAGGATGCCAGGACCAAGGCTATTGCAGTCAAGTACGACGACACTACAAACAGATGCTAACCTGGTGCCCCATAAAGGAAGTTGTTGAACTTCCTTTGGTGAACACCCAAGTCTGTGACGCCAGCATGCATTGCTGAGAACTTTACGGCTTTTCCTTTGAGCTGAGTAATGAGGGCATGACCACCTCGCTCAGTCACAGCAGGAGCGAAGGGGTCTATGCTATGTTGAGCTGTACCAAAGGCAAGAATTACCCTCTTCATGCAGAAGTTAGAAACGGAGGTTGCCTGCCCTCCCCTGCACGACTCCCTCCGCCCCATCCACAGGGACTGCTGGGTAGAGAAGCTGAAATCTGAAGGATTTTATATTTGGTTAGAAAATGGTGTACTTCTGCTGAAGGGAAGGGTGCTGTTCCCGACAGAATGGCCCCTGCTTGCTGGACTTTGTAAAACATGCTTGTGACCTTGTGACCTCCAGACTGGACCTGGCTGTTTGGTTGCTCATGTGCAGCCAGCTCCTCAGTCTAACATAGCCAGTGACAGAGCGCCTCTTCATGGTGCTAGGGTCACCCACAGACATGGTTCCTGCCAACATAGAGATTGGGTCTTGTAAGAGAGAAATTGATCAAACTACCTCACAATTATAGAAAGTTTTTTTTTAAAGGATACCCTGTGGATAGAAAGAGCAGGGCTTTATGAGGTCAGATGAAAAAGCTCTTCCATAGGAGTCACGATGGCAGACAAGAGCCTTCCACAGGGGTGTGAGAGATGGGGAACTCCTTGGTTAACCTAAGATCTGGAGAATAGACAAAATTTAACCAGATGAAAGGCAGGGGGCAGATTGCATCCCCATAGATCAGACTAGCCACCAGGCAAAGCACACACCAGGATTTGTGAGTTTGGCCAAAGGAAGACCCCCTATCTCTTGTCATGTCATGCATGTTAAAGGATTCATCTTGATTTCAAAAGCAAGGAGAAGTCATTGAAGTGCCCTACGGAAGGTTCACTTTAAGATGAACAACAAAAGAGAGAGAATTGAGCCCCACCCAGAGGAACGGGGAGGTACCACAAGCAAGGGGGGGGGGCACCCGTGACTGGAGTATCACGAGCATGAAGAAACATTGAAAAGAAGACCAAATTAGTTGCTGGAGGAGAAGGAAGGGGTAGGGATGGCTCCTTAATTTCTGGACTGAATTTGGAAATGGGTCCGTTCAAATGAGGAAGAAAATGCTGGAATAGGGACAGAGCTGTGGGAAAATCAGTTTAGGTTTGGTAGCAGTGAGATCGGTTTCTTTGAAACCAAGTGGAGATGGTGAGTGGGAAGCCAGATACAAGATCAAAGCAGAAGGCCGGACTGGAAATGCAAATCCAGGCAATGTCGGCATCCAGATGGGACAGTGTAGCAATTGTCTTGCTGAGTGGTAGGTTACCTCGAGGCTTGATGATTGAGCACAGCCTTCCTTTGTTGTGCATGGTTTGGACAAGCTGGGAAACTGGCCAGGGCTCAGAGGGGATGACTTCATTCTGCCCTACAATCTCCGAGGTCTCGGTGGCTGGGAGCTGGAGCTGTCTGCTGTTGATGTTGGCCGAGAGCTTAGCTGGGGTACCAGCAACATCTCCATGTGGCCGAGGTTTTCTCGCAACAGGACAGATTGATTCTAAAAGTGAGAGTCCCAGGAGAGGCCCTAGTAGAAACTGTGTCCTGTGAATGACCTAACCTTGGAAGTCAAGAGCTGTCAACTCTGCCATGCTTCCTTGACTGAAGTCGTGATCTGCCACCTGGATTGTGAAATTTAGACTGTCTTTTGATGGACAAGTAATGGTGACATTCCTTGTACAGTATAATCAACCACCAATGCAGTATAATCAACCACCAATGCAGTATAATCAGCCACCAATGCAGTATAATCAACCACCAATGCAGTATAATCAACCACCAATGCAGTATAATCAACCACCAATGCAGATTAAAGGGAATGAATGTTCTCTCCCAAGGAGAGACTGCCTCAAGATGACTTACAAGTCTTTGGCTTTGCAGTAGTGTGTGTTGTATGACTTTCGGGGGAGACATGAACAAGTGTCTGTTCACTCCACAGAAAGCACTGGTGACAGACAAAAGAAGCAATTCCACTCTAGTTTAGCTCAGTGAGCCAGTAAGTGTGTTGGGGTTCTTACAGGAGAATGGCTAAGGGGTCGCTTCTATGAGCAGGGATGACTTGAAAGAAACTGTGTCATCCCAAAGCCCACCTCAGTGTGGGTGTTGATTTGCCAAAGCTGTACCCCTGGGAACTTCTGCACAGCTTGCAGGTGCTCAGCCTTCAGGAAAATCTCCTCTCCTGACTGTTACTGCTTGCATGACCTTGGAGCAAGTCTGGAGAATCTCGTTTCAGGGACTTGTTAAGACTTGTGAGTTGTGTTCATTTTCAGAGTCTTAAGAGAATGTTTCAAGTGGAGGGAACGATCTCCACAGCAACATAAACGTCCATCACACACTCCTTGCTTTTCACCTTTAGTACCTTCAAATATCACATGATTCAGCCCACACTCATAAAATCCACTGAGTATCAGACTGTCCAACTGTGTGTGGACCAATAAAAATGTTCTGAGCTTCTCAGAGTGTTGAAGGCAGGCCAGTGTAGCTCTGATGTTCAGTAGGAGAGTAGCTGAGAACTAAATGCACCTTCCATGTACCCTATGCCTAACCTAGCATGGAATGAGCAGGATGCAACCATGTCTGAAGTCAGGGAGAATCCATACAGACACGTGTAAACAGAGACTGCACTTTCATTTCCTGGCCACCCAAACCCAAATAATTACACAGAAACTATATTAATTACAGCCCTGCTTGGCCAGTGGTTCAGACATATTCCTAGCTAGCTCTTACATCTTAAACTAACCTATTTCTATTAATCTATGTATTGCCACGAGGATGTGGCTTACCGGTAATGTTCTGGCATCTTTCTCTTTCTCCTTTGGAGGCTACAAGACATCTCCTTGACTCCACCTACTCTCTCTGTATATCTCTGTTCGGATTTCCTACCTGGCTTTACTCTGCAAAGCCATTGGCTGAACCAGCTTTATTCCTCGACCGATAAAAGCAGCACGTATACAGAAGGACCTCCCACGTCAGATGATAAAAGCAGCACGTATACAGAAGGACCTCCCACGTCAGAGAAGAAAAGGGAAGAGCCCAGGATGGAGGTTGGGTGACTGCATGGCAGGATGGAGGAAAGGAACAAGAGGAACACTGGAGGATGTGGGGCCAAGGAAGCCACTGGGACTTCATGCTTCTGTCTACTGAGCATTTATCTAACACTCGTCATACCAGACTGTCCTAGACTCTAGGAATGTCACAGTGAAGACTTCGTTTCCTGACTTCGTAATGCTACATTACAAATATAGACCCAGTCAGCCTAAAGAAGCCGGCTTTGTTAAAGTGACGTATAGCATGGTGGCAGCATCAACAGGGTAAATGGACTTACAAACAGGGCAGATGAACTCGACATCAAGACACAAAGGCAGTAAGACAAGAGGCAGAGTTTACCCTTCAAATTTCCTTTTCTCTGGGCTAGGTCCACAGGAACTGGGGCAATCACATTTTAGGGTGCTTCTTGGTTCTTCAAATAACCCAACCAAAATAGTCCCTCACAGGTGTGCCACAGTGGCTTAGCTCTACACTGATTCTAGACCCAGGCAAGTTGATCCAGGATTAGACATCACATCCAGTTACATAAGGACTGGACAAGTGTGGTATGGATGTAGTGGAGAAAGTTGTATTTAGAAGTGGTTGGGTAGAGTGAGGAGTAATGGGGGTGCCAAGAGCAACACATGCACTGGGCAGTAAAGACAGCCCTGGGTTGAGGGTGGAGGGGACCCCATTTTTCAGGACACCTCCTCCTCTCTGTAGCATGTCCTGCTATCAGTCTAGGGGTTGCTCTGGCTTCTCTGGCCCCAGGACTCATCAGCAGAAAAGGTGGAAGCCCCGTGTGACTTGCAGAGAACCAAGATGGCATTTTCCCACGCTCCTTGGTGTTGTTTGGGAGGGAACTGAAATATAACTGTGGCAGTTAATCTCTGTTGTCAAACTTGACACGAGCTATAATCAGCTAGGGGCAAAGCCCCTGGCATGTCTGTGAGGGCGTTCTTAGATGGGGTTAATTGATATGTGAAGACCCACTGTAAATGTGAGCGGCATCATTCCATGGCTGGGATCTCCGAATGAATAGAAGAGGGAAGTGAGCCTGGCTGAGCATCTACGGTCTCTGCTTCCTGAGAGGCCCAGTGTGAGCAGCTGCCTCAGGTTCCTGCTGCCCTGGCTTCCTGGCCCTGACAGCTGGTGTCCTCGGACTGTGAGTTGAGAGAAACCTTCTCTTAAGTTACTTTCGGCAGGCATTTTGCCAAACAACCAAAACCCAGTGTAATAATGTTCTGCCTGATGCATCTTGGGCTTTGAGATCATAGCCCATAGCTATGCCATTGTCTTCACCCTCAGATGCCCAGCTCCCTCCCTTGCTCCAGCCACACCTTCCTTCCCACAGACTTTGCCTAGGCTTCCCTTCCTGCTGCCTGGACTCCCTGATTGCCCTCCATCACTCTATCCTACCGTATGGCTCTCTCCAGGAGGAGTTCCCACCCCAGGCTTTGCAGATCACCTGAGCTGCCAAAGGCCACCCCAAACTTGGCTCTGCACTGTGCATGGTTCTGACAGCCCTATGTCCTGGTCAGTTTCCCACCACAAAGTGACCTTTACCTTGAAAGAGGAGCAGAGGAGCGGGCTCCTGTCTCCACAGTGTAAACAGCAGGGCTTTAGTCTGTGTCTTGCTATTGAATATGGTTCGGAGCCTCCCAGGCCTCCCTTGACTGCCGTGGATCATGGCCTGTGAGCTGATAGCAGCAGCTGGATGTACAATAGGGATTTTTTGAGAACTACTTACAAGACATCTATAATAATATACTAATATATAATATAATAAACGGTGGAGAGAGGTCCCATCTGTACTAGGGAAGTCTGGAGCTTATTATGGGATGGGGACAGAGGGAAGAAGGTCCTCTCCCCAGAATCATCCCTAAAGTAGTTAGGCAGAGCATCCTAATGTGTGGTGACAGCTGGACAGGTCCACTTAGGACCATGGATTGACAGACAAGGACTGTGTGGTACAGGGTGGTCCCCTCTGGTAGTGTTTTCTTCAAGCCAAATGCTTGAAGCTTACTTTAAATTAATATATATATATATATAAAGAAAAGAAGAAAGAAGCTGGGAATGGTGGTGTGCAGCTTTAATCCCAGCACTCAGGAGCAGAGATAGGAGAATTCTCTGTGAGTTCAAGGCTAGCCTGGTCTACAGAGTGAGTTCCAGGACAGCCAG
>LOJH01011629.1:0-26304 GCA_001685095.1 Ellobius talpinus
CTGGAGAGGTTGTGGGGAAAAGGGAACACTCCTGCATTGCTGGTGGGAATGCAGTAGACAAAGACAAGCTCTCCTGAGTAAATTTGGAGCATAGGGATCATGGAAGAGGGTTGAAGGGGAGGGGAGAGGTAGGGGTAGGGAGGGGAGCAAAGAAAAACGTAGAGCTCAATAAAACCAATTTTAAAAGGAGAAAAAAGAAACAAAGAAACAGTGGTCGTGTGTTCCACATGAGCTTGCCACTGGACTCCTGTCTTGATGCTCCTTGAGTAGAGTGTCCACTCTGCTCTGCTAGATACCTTTCGTCACCAGGGAGCCTGAACTAAAATGTTCTGGGGCAACACTGCTGTCTTGAAAGACCACATCACCAGTACTAAACAAACAAACCTTTATTTTCAAATGGACAACAGTTTTTTTTTCCTGAAGGTGATGTGTGATTCCCCTCTGTATGCTGTGGATAGCATGGGTTAATAAAGAAATCATCTTGAGCCTATAGCAGGGTAGAACTTAATTAGGTGGGGAAAGCTAGGCTGAATGCTGGGAGAAAGAGAACAGAGTCAGAGAGAAGCTATGGACCTGCTGCTGAAAGAACGCTGAAACTTTGCAAGTGGCCATGACCTAGTGGTGATGCACATATTAATGGAGATGGGTTAAATACAGATGTAAGAGTTAGCCAATAAGAAGCTAGAGCTAATGGGCCAAGCAGTGATTTAAATAATTTAGTTTCTGTGTGATTATTTCGGAGCTGAGCAGTCGGGAGCCAACAAGAGGTCTCTTACAACATGAAGGTCCTGAGAAAAGCGTGATGTTACAGGTATGGTGTTTTGCCACAGAGGCAGACAATGAAACTGGCCCATGCAGCATTTTCCCGCCTGATCTCACTATCTGGTATGGAGTAACGTAGTGTTAATGGCCATCAAGCCAGATCTGACAGGCAAACACTAGGTATTCAGAACTGTTGACAGGACTATTTAGTGGATGCCATAAATCCATACTGTTAATGAGGAACTACACTAAATTTATATTGCACACTCAGACACTATGTATCATTTTCCTACTCACTGTGGGTTTTTTCTAATTTATAAATTACATGCCTCAAAATGTACATAATTACATATAAATAAGTAGTCATAATTACATTAGTGATGTACATCAATACTTGTTTATTTGGGGGGATATATGCTTTAAATTTTAATAGATAAAAATAAATAAACATTTTGATACCGCAACTCTAAAGAACTTAACCAAAACTTCGTTTTATAGTTCGTTCAAGATCTATCATAGGGGCTGGGGAGATAGCTCAGTAGGTAAAGTATTTGCTAGCAACTGTGAGGATCTGAGTTCGAATCTCCAGCTCCCATATAAGCCAGGTACAGCAGCAGCACATGGAGCCCTGTGCTGGGGAGGCAGATGGGAGTGACTCTTCAACAGTCACTAGTCAATCTAGTTAAAACCGCAAGCTCCAAGTTCATTTGGAAACCTTGTCTCAAAAACTGGGGTGAAGAAGAAAAAGAAGTAACTTGCCAGCCAAGCCAGTCATCCAACACTTGGAAATTAACAAATATGTTTCTATCCTTATGTAATGTTTATAGTTTATACATGTATTTCTACATCTCATCTCATCTGGTTCTCAAAATAGCTCCTTGGGGTAGGAAATCCATATGGTACTCACTCTACTAGGAGGAATAAAAATTCACTGCCCTGGGCTCACATACTTGATTGAGGGTATAACTGTGAACTGACCCTCACCCAGTTAGAGTTCATGTGATCTGACCTTTAATACTGTTTCATTACCTTTCTACGTAGTTGTTCTGTGAAGTTGAGTAAGTCTTTTAACAAATGTAACTCTCGTTTATCAGACCCTGTGAAGGGCTCATAATAATAATAAACATCAAGCATGAGTATAATTCTTGGCTTTCCAGAACTAATATTAAAATGTTTATAAGCAAGAATGCACAATTAAAGTCAGACAAAGTAGCATAACCAAGTGTCTGCTAACAGAGACATAGGCAAAGCTATGCATAGTGACACACAACTACAATCTCACCATGGAGACAGGTGAGGCAGGAAAGCCAAAGTCAGCCTCAACTACACAGTGAGGTTGAGACTCACCTGTATCGCATAAGACCCTATCTCAAGAAAAGTTTTCAATTTTTATCTTATATGTTAAGGAAATGATTAAGGGACTAACGAATTTGCTCTGCAGTTAAGGGCTCTCATGGAAGACCTGGGTTTTCAGCTCATAATACTAGTTAAGAGGGTGTGTGATCCCTGCTGGCCTCTGAGGACACCTAAATGCTTGCAGCTCACATCAGCTTATGTAGGTACACACACATATACACACAGACATGCACACACACAGACAGACATACACACACATATAAACATACACACACATACACAAATACACATGCATACACACATACACATACACACACAAATTTAAAAATTAAATTAAAGAAAATGTTTAAAATAAGAACTTAAAAATGGGAGATTAAATTTTGTTGCCACACTGCAGGTGGTTGTTTTCAATCATACCCAGAAGGAAATGATAAGGCTATCTAACCCTTCATTTCACATGGAGTTATAAAAACTTGAGTGGTGTAAGGTAGCTATTTTTCTCACTTGAAACAAGTCTAAGCAGTTTCTCCTCTAAGTCTTTAAATCAGGGAAAGACAATGGAATGATGAGAGTTATCATGGAGTAAGAAATAGTTGGTGCAGAATATGAATTGAAAAACTAGACTGTTAAATACAGAATTTTGCCAACAAAACGAATGTTTTCTTATTCCAAGACAATTTATGAAGAACACATAATTCTATTTAAACAAATTCTAATGGCTATTTAATTCAGCAAAGGAAGTATTTGTCCCATAAACTAAAAGAGCATGGCAAAATTTCAATAATAGGGTCCAAATTTTTGCACTTTTGAACACTGTTTAGATTGCTAGATCTTTCAAGGCCCACCCAAAATCTAGCCCATTATGGTCATGAATCATTTCCATTAGAGTGTAGGCATTTTTTTTCTTGTTTGTTTTTTGAGACATGGTTTCTCTAACAGCTCTGGCTGTCCTGGAACTAACTCTCACAGACCAGGCTGGCCTTGAACTCACAGAGATCCACCTGCCTCTGCCTCCCAAGTTCTGGAATTAAAGGCGTGCACCACCACCACCCGGCAGAGTGTAGGTATTTTATAAATTCCTAATCATAGCCACTTTCTCTAGTGGGAAGCGTTTTGGAATGTGTCCAGTGAGTGTTTTCATTCTGAATTCTATGTGTATGTAGTTTAGAGTCTGAAGTATAGTTATGACAAAAAAAAAGATGGTATTCTCCTATCCTACATCCTCCTTGGAACTCTAGTCCTTAGTACCAAAGATGACATGAGCTTTGTAAAGTTCAGGCCTCTAAAAGAAAATACAGTATACAAGAAACCACATTATTAAAGGGGTCAGTCACAAGTTAGAAAGAACAGTTAACTGATTTTCTTTTAAAACTGGAGAGTTCTTTTCCAATTATGGGAACAAGAGGATAGAAGAAACAGAAGAGCAAGAGGAAAATGATCTTCGGCACTGAATAAGAAGCACATTCTCAGACCAAGATCCCAGGAAGGAGCCATGGCCCCAGCCTTGACTGTGGAGAACTCTGTGTCAGAATGAGAAAATCTTGCTCCTTGGGACAGCATTCCCTGGCTGCCTCTTGATGGTCTTACCAACATCACTCACAGCCAACGGCTGGAGAGGACTCAGAGGTTAAGCACACTAACTGCTCTTTCAGAGAAACTGAGTTCGACTCCCAGCACTGACACAGAAGCTCACCGTGGTCTGCAGCTCTAGTCCTAGAGAATCTGACATACTCTTCTGGCATCTGTCAACACCAGGCATGCATGTGCCACATAGATGCCTATACAGACAAAACATCCAGAGATGTTTTTTTGAAAAAATATGATTTTGAAGATTATTCATAACCAAATAGATCCAGAACTTTAGGCCATATTTTTTGAAGCAACATGAAGACTACAGCCCCTATTTCCCATCACCATTCTTTATTTTCGACACACCACTTAATATTGTCTCATTGGCTATATAGTCTACTCGGGGTTTTTTTTTTTTCTCCTTGTTCAAAGTATATCTTTCTGAATAAAATCGAAGCTTCAAGAGGATTTAGCTTTCACCTTTAGAGTCACTGCTGTGCTCCCTGTTTCCAGGACAGAGTTCTGCACCTAACAGTTGCTGGAGGAACATTTGTCAAGAATGAATGAGTCTTAGGATCCAGCTGTTCACCCATGAGGCCACAGTAGCACCACAGGCCAACCAAAACACTTTCATCAAAGTGATAGGTTCAAATATTTAGTCAGTAGGTGGTGGTTCACTTTCTCTGTCTGTGCTGAGGAGACAGCCAAGGAACTAGGAGGTTCCAAACAAAGACAGAATCCTACAAGCTATGGTTTATCCTTATTCTGGGTTTAGTCTTAACTTGTATACTGATAAAATAGTCAAGTACAGGGGAAGTAGGTGAACCTTCATAACTGTTTAGCAGCCAGACTGAGCCTTAGGGATTTATGAGAGAACTCTGCCTCCCATCACTTCCAATGCCAACAAAAATTGCTGCTGTCCATTCCAGGAGTGTGAAGTTATGGTCTCTCTAAGCAGTTGACTCCATGAAGAAAAGAAGATGGAGTCATCTATTAATATGAGCAACAGAAATGCATTACTCATTATTCTAAAGTCTGAGGAGACCCCACAAGCAAAGGTTCAGCAGATACAGCATTGGGTGAGGGCCCCTTCCGTTTCCTGGTAGACCGTCTCTTCCATTAGCTTCATTCATAGGAGGGGGAAAACACATAAGTGCCTTCAAGCCCCTCTTACGAGAAGATTCCACTTGCATGATCTAATTTTCTCCTGAAGGCTCCTCTTTCGATATTATCGCTTGCAGTCAGGTTCCAACTGGTAAATGTGTGGTGGGAGCAAAGGAACATCTAGACAAGCAGCACTCAACCTGTGAGTCGTGACCCCTTTGAAGCTGAATGACCCCTTCAGTAGGGTCACATATCATTTATCCTACATATCAAATATTTACATTATGATTCATAGCACTAGCAAAATTATAGTTATGAAGTAACAACAAAAAGAAATTTATGGTTATGGGGTCACCACAACATGAGGAACTGTATTGAAGGGTGGTAGCATTAGAAAGGTTGAGATTTAGGTACAATACTAAAGGCCATGGCTGCCCCTGAAGGATGGTACCTGATGTTATGATTTTTATCCATCTACATGCTTCCGCCACTCCCTACTAAGATTACTGGGATAGTGACAATATATCTGGTGAACATAGCATCCCCTCAGTGTACCTGAGGCTGACTCCCATGAAATGAAGACAAATGGAGTTTCCATTCCACTCGGTTAACCATAGGTGGTCTCTTACATAACCTTCTTTTACAATGTGTCATTTCACTAATGATATTGAACAGATACTTTTTGCAAGTGAAACAACATCCCATTTATATTTACAATCTAATTGAGTCCCTGACCAAGAGCATCGAATTTAGCAAATGTGAAGAGGTGTGTGATCCTCCTGTGAATCTGAGTAGCTCATCTGGTTAAAACAGTCAACATCATAGGCTTGCCCGGTGTTAATCCCTGTTTTGAATGCATTGCCTCATTTAATTTCTACAAATTCCTTCAAGTAGAATGGCATTACCCATATCAGTCATCGTTGCACATTTTTAAGGAAGTTCACTCCTGTTAGAAACCCAACCTCACCTCATTGATCGCCCCCTCTGCTTCCATGTTTTAGTCCCACTACTGAGATTTGCCAGGTATCAAGGCTTGTTATTCTTTCTGTTCTGTGGATGGAAACAGAGTCCTGTGACAGTCGGGTGACAATGTCCAAGGTAGCACAGTGGGAAACGGGAGAAATGAGACTCAAAACCTACACCCTAAGCTCCTTCTCTGTGCTGTTTCAGCCTGCTCAGTCCTGCCAGAAAAAACACAGGACGCATTTGTGTGTCACCACCAAATTTACAAAGCCTTCCCTCACCCATCATCCCGTCCTGTTGAGCTTTTCTGCTCTCATTACGCTGGCCAAGAGACTAAAGGGTCTCTGATGTGGTTGGGGAAGAAGCATAGGCTCAGCAGAGCTGACAGAAAGTCCAGCGGAAGCAAGCCCTTCGGGTCCAGACCGGCAGAACCTGGCGGGTGCTAGGAGAACAACTAGAAACTTCTTCAACGCCTCTTTCTTGGCTCTTCTTTTCAGCCATTTCACTTCTGTTTTTACCAATTAATCTCCTGACTTCTAAATGAAATGCAATTTAATTAGGAAATTCCCATGTACCTATTCTGTCTACCTGCCATTATACTGCGTTAGATCTAGCATACAGCAGCGACTAACGTTTTAAAAAACCACCTTTGTTTTCAGATGTTAAAACTGTTGTTTCACTTAAAGCCCGATGCCTGGTATTTTCGTTAGAGAAAGATTTGAAAAATATTTTTGCCACAGAAAGATGGAGGGTTGGAAGTCCATTTTTATATTATAAGACTGTGGATGATCTTCTGGAAAGGCTCCACTAAATAGAGTTTCTGTCTCTAAAGCATTAAATTTGGGCTGGAGGGATGGCTCAGTGGTTAAGGACACTGTCTGCTCTTCCAGAAGAGCATGTTAGATTCCCAGCACCCCTCATGGCAGTTCACAATCATCTGTAATTCCAGTGCCAGGGGATCTGAAGCCTTCCTCTGGCCTCCCTGGGCGTCAAGCATGAATGTGGTACCTAGATATAAATGCAGGCAAAACACCCATGCATGTGTAACATAAATAAGTAAATCTCTTGTTTTAATTTTAAAGACATTAAGTCAAAGCTGGAGGAAAATCTAAGAAAAATGGTTATTTCCGTACATGCATCAACCCCATCCTGATGAAGGGCTCAAATATGCTACAGCTGAGGCACACATGCCAGAGCTTAGAGCTCCAAGTCCGTCTGTTTGCTCTGTCTCTGTCTTGCTCTGCACATGCATGACGTTGATACTATTGACATGTCCTATTTTAATAAACATGTTTTGTGTCTGTTCCCCACCTGCCTAGAAAGAACATGGCCACTCTGAAGAGGGCAAGGCCATGCTTGTTACAGAAATATTGTCACAAGAACAAGGATTTTCAGCAGATCTAGGCTCCCCGGCCAGTAAGATGGCTTATGGGATGTGCCAATCACACTGAACTGAGCCAGAAGAGAGTATGTTCATGTCAAAAGAGAAATCCCACGTGGCAGACTGTTGGAAAAGGACATCGAAAAGCCAATAGAGAGGCAAAGGAAGTGAGAGCTCGGTGGGTGCAGAGCTTGAGACTGAAGCATGAGGCTGAGTTCAGATCCCCAGGATCTAAGCAAGAAAACTGAGTATAACAAATCCTGGCTTTTATCCCCGTGCCAAGGGGCAGACAGGAGGAACCCTAGGTGCTCACTGGCAAATCGACTCAGCCAATCCCACGGTTCTGCCCTCTCAAGGCTATTGTCAACAGGTGTGGGTAGTTGCCAGACCTTGTGCACCTGAAATAGGGAAGTCGTTGGTTCCTAACTAAAACAAAAGTCTAAGGATTCAACTAAGTTCCAGTTCCCTTTGTGGAAATAACTTGGGATTCCACCCAGAGATTGCTTTTGCCTAAAGAGTGTTTGATCTAGGGCATGAGTCAAGGGCATGAGCGAAGAATGTACTTTCAATTTGTGTGTTAATGTACTCCTCTTGTTCTTCTCCTGCCTTTTGAAATCAGGGGTATATTAAGCAGTTGGAAATTAAGCACGGGCAACTTTTCATTACTCACTGAAATTTCCTCCTGATACTATTCTATATGTTTCTGCATTTTATTATTTTCATTCTCGTCTTCGTTTTCATTACTATATTTCTAAATTCCCATGCCTCTACTCTGGAAGAAAGGTATTTTTGTCGAGGAAACAGTGTTTTCCAAACACAGCAGAGAGCTACACATATGAACTCACAGTGATTGTGGCAAGGTGCACATGACCATGGAAGATCTATCTAGACAAAACCCAGCATCAAGGCATGGAAGGTCAATATGCAATCCCAACACTAGCTGGGGAGCTAGTGACATTTGACAACTGATGGGAGAGGGAGACTCAATTTTCATTAATGATGCAATCCCTGGTAGGCTACTACACACAAGGTCAGGCCTCGGTCCCAAGACTAGCTGAGTAGCACAAGCTGGATCTGCTGGGGAAAGGAGGGAAAGATAGTAAGCTCAAGATCTGGTGAAGGGAGAGGAGAGGGTGAAGAGGTTGGTGAGTGGAGGAGTCAGGCAGTTGTGATGTTTGTTCGCACGGGTAAGACAGGTAGCTCCTGCTCAAGCTCCTCACCTTGCTTCCTACACTCTCACCTTCTCAATTAGATGCCCAAAGCACACTGACTCTTTTCTCTCTGCCCTTCCAATGGCCTGTTCTCTTTCTCTAGACTGCTTTTCTCCATTCTTCTGAGTCAGGCAAATTCATCCCTCAGGCCTTGTCTTTGAGATCACTCAGAAAGCCTCCCGTGGTGACTGGTGACCACTTGCGAGACTGAGACAGAGGGATTGAGACTTAGAGGCCAGGCTGGGCTACATCATGAGTGGGAAGTTGTTTGCGTTCTGACCTATTTGCATACATCCTATTCTACGTTCGAGTCATTTGTTTGTCCTATCAGCAGGCTCAAGGGTTTGTGTCAGTTTTATAGCCCAGACTTCATACAGCATCAGGAACATAGCAACTTGAAAAATAAAACAAAAGAGAAATATGTCATAGTTTATGCTACATACAATTATTTCACAAAGCCAAAGAACTTCTGCTAATGCAGACAGGAAGGTCAGTCAAATAATGAGGTCCTTGTGGTGAGAGCAGTGGTTTGAGACCTCCCTGCAGCTGGAAATCAACTCTGACACCAGATCAGCCATCAGTCATTGATAAAGCACAGTGAGAAACTGAACCAGGAAGCATAAGACAAGGAACAGACTGATTTCATTGAAAAGGGATTTGAACCAATATAGGACAACGTTAAAGCCATACATGGTGTCTCAACTCTATAATCCCAGTACTCCAGAAGCAGAGGTAGGAGAATCATGAGTTCAAGGCCCACCTGGACAATATAACAATACACTATTTAAAAATAAACAAACAAATGAATAAACCTTACTTATCAATTTCATTAGTCAGAGAAATCCACTATAATATGTACTTTGTAAGAACGTACATATAGTCTGTGTACATTCATTTTTCTTATTTATTTGTTTATTTACTTTTTCAATTTTTTTATTGATTTTATTGAGCTATATATTTTTCTATGCCTGCCTCCCTCCCTGCTTCTACCCTCCCCTTCAACTCTCTCCCAAGCTCCCAATTTACTCAGGAGATCTTGTCTTTTTCTACTTCCCATGTAGATTAAATTCATGTATGTCTCTCTTAGGGTTTTCTTTGCTGTCTAGTTTCTCTGGATTTGTGATTTGTAGGCTGGTTTTCTTTTCTTTATGTTTAAAAAACACTTATGAGTGAGTACATATTATAATTATCTTTCTGGGTCTGGGTTACCTCATCCAATATGATGCTTTATAGATCCATCCATATGCCCTCAAATTTCAAGATGTCATTATTTTTTTTCCACTGTGTAGTAGCCCATGAATGTACTTATTTTCTGTAATTATTTATCAAGATTCGGTGTGTTCAGGTTGGTGTGACTATAAGTTTCTAACATTTGTGAGCTTAAAAATGAATTTATACTGTAGCAGTTTGAAGTACTCATTCCATTATCAAATAATCAATTTGTGGTCCCTAAAAAGTGCCAAGGAGTGATTAGTGGGTAACGGTGCTTGCCACCAAGCCTGATGACCTAAGTTTGGTTCCTAGAAACCACATAGTAGAATGAGAACCAAATTCCGCAAGTTGTCCTTTGACTCCCAGGTAAGTGCCATGGTACATCTCCATACACATATCCACACACACACACACACATACACACACACACACACACACACACTCACACATACACACCAAGTAAATAAGCAATGTAAAAGAAAATGTCAGTACCAAGGGAAAAAATGCTTTTCCTTTTTCAACTAAAGCAAATACCCATTTCTTTGTGTGTCAGCCACTCTACAGTTTCTATGTAGACATCTCATTCAAGTCCACTGATAACTCTGTGGGATGGATGTGGATAATGATTGAGACGTTAATCTGTTTCTGTTAGTCACTCAGTAGGTAAGTGAGTCAGATCTAAGTATGTCCGAACATGCTCAATCTGAGCCTATACCCTTACTCCCTCAGTTATACTATCTCTAAATCTGGCATTTGGGTTACCATTCAGTTAAAATATTTAGGTTAGCCAGGTTAGTGTGTCCTATTAAGCAGAATAAATATTTGTGGACTGAGCTTTAAAAGGCAATGTCATCCAGACCAGACAACTTAAAACAAGGACACAGTAGAAAAGATGCCTTCTGGACTAATAAAAGACATGACTCAGGTTTTGTTAATACTATATTGTTGAGATTCCTCTTTTATATAATTAAATTGATAACAACCTGTACCTTAAAGACCCAAGGAGTTATCATGGATGAAATAATATTCTAATGCTATTTTGGCTTTGTAAAGGTCTCTCACAAAAGTATGCACAGTTCACAATTCAACTCAGTATTTCTTTACAACATCCTATTCTGTGATTAGTTTCTAGAAACATTTTATCTAAGGAACTCAGTATAAATATATCAGATGCATCGACTCTTAACCAGGTTTCGTAGGACCTTGGTGAAGCATTCTCATTGTTTCTCAATGTTTCCATTGATTAGAAGAGAAATTAAGTATCCATGTTCAAGTAGCTCACCACCATTGTTAAGCCTGGTATCTCTGGTAGGATGCAGAGGGACTAACATTAGAGACCCAGCTGAAGGACATTCTTTCGTCTATTGGCATCAAGGCTTTTGAGCTCTAGCAAGTTATCAAAGAAGATGAGGCTTGCTGGCATCTGTCTCATGACTTTACCTGTCTTCAACTTCGTTCAGCTCTCTCCACAGAACTGAAAGATGGGTTAACTTCATAGGACTGTTATTGAACGCAGTCAAAGTTGAAGGATCCTGATGGGGAAAGGATTAATAAGAATACCTCTTCCTATTTATACGTCAGGCCATCAAAGTCAAAAGTCATCCCCATCACTGGATACAAATGGACTGCTTAAGTAGCATGCATCGCCTCCGGTAACTCGAAAGCTTGTAAACCAGGGCTCCCTAGAGATTATTTTCTTAAGCAATGTATGATACCTTTTGAACTCTATAAATCTCTATGCCACTTCTGTAAAAGTCCCCTAAAGTATAGACATAGGTGATACACAGATAATGAACAGAAAAAAATGTGCTCTTACAATAACAAAATTTAAATATGTATATAAAATGTGTGCTTAAAGTGCCAGGGCCGTAATGTTTTTATAGGTTTATACACTTACACTGCAAGCCCCGCCTTGCAGTGGGGCTGAGTGATAGAGAACCTGCCTAGTGTGTGGCCCTAGACTCAGTCCATAGTAACACAGAAGCTAAGATGAATGAAAAAAATCTTAATGTGGGAAATTGTTACAATGCTAGGCTTACAGAACCCAATTCTTTCTCTCAGTCTAGGAGCAGCAGCCAGATTTCAGACCGAGCCTTTCTTAGGAAGTGCCCCTCACTGTGAGAGGACTAACAGAATTCTTCAGTCTGGGTCATTAGGTAAACTTTTCTCAGTTTTTAATATCTTTCACTCAATGTAAACCATAGAACAAATTTTCAGATAGATGCATGGTTCTGGGTGGTTCCTGAGGCATCGACAAGGATATTTTCCCTTCAAGAAGTTGGTGAAAACCTACACCTAAGAGCTGCTGATGTAAAAATAACTGTGACTTATATATAATTACATCCCTGTGGTCTTCGGAGACATTCACCCTGATGCTTGTTATATCTGAACCACTGTGATATTTGTCACATATAAGACAATCTCTTGTTCCTTGCTTCTTCAACTCCTTGGTTTAAACTGAATATTGCTCTTTTAAGTCTCAAGCTTCACCAAGACCTCATGCAACACTCTTTTCTAATTGGCATACAGAAATATCAACAACATTCAGGTACGTAGCTCATTCATATAAAAGTCTACTACATTACCTCAAAAGTATAAGGCTCCAGCATGACCAAACACAATTATAAGTAGTCAAAACATTCCTGCCCAGATTAAAACTCAACAAAATCTACAGATGAATACATACTTATTCATGCATCATTTTGTGGTCTTGTTTCAAAGGATTATCTCAACAAACAGCATTTCTCTGAAAGCAGGTGTGCTGGCTAGTCTTATCTCAATTTGGCACACAAACTAGAGTTACCTGAAAGGAGGAAAATTCAAATGAGAAAATGTCTCTATAAGATCTGGCTTCAAGGCATTTTCTTAATTATTGACAGATGTGGCAAGTCCCAGGCCATCATAGGTATGTCCTGGGTTCTATAAGAAAACAGGCTGAGCAAGCCAGGGAAAGCAAGCCAGTAAAGAGCACCCCGCCCTCCATGGCCTCTGCATCAGGTCCTACCTTCAGGTTCCTTCCCTATTTGGGTTCCAATACGCGTCCTTAGAAAATTAAGAGTGATATGAAAGTGTAAGTCAAATAAATCCTTTCCTCCCCAGTTTGCTTTTTGGCCCTGGTGTTTCATTGCAGGAACAGAAACCTGAACTAAGACAGTGAGGGTCTTATTCATTTGTCATAAATGATCACTCCATTACCATACCTAAAATTCTGCAGGTATTTTCAGAGTCTTTCTGGGGATGATATGGAAAAATAGCACTGAAAGAGAGGCAGTAGAAATAAGCACAAAACTCTCATAATTTCCAGGCTACTGCAATATTCTCATGCACATCAACATGGCTATGCAATATTGAGGAACACCCAAGAAACACTTGGAAATGTAGGCCCCCCATTGCATTGTGTATCTCCACACTTGGAGGGTCCACAGAGCCCCTCTGGTAGAGCTCCATGCTGGGTCATATCACCTGACTTACCATCTGGTCTAAACCCAGTGGCGCAACAAAATAGCTTGCCTGGGCATCCCACAAGAACTAATATTTCATTTCATTGTGTCGATGTCTTATGAACAGAATTGTGGTAGGAGTTTTTAGGAATGAGTCTCTTAAATGTCTGGGTTTGTATTCGGTCTAAGTGGTTAGATTTTGGAATTGGGCATATTCAGGACTGGCTGCTACAGAGGAATGAGAGTCAGAATAGCAGTTTCTAGCCCCACTAGGCATATACTGAACAACCAGATACATAAATGGATAAATGAATGAGTGATTAGATGATGTAATCAGGGAGCAAATATAAAGTAAAATGAGAGCACAATTCCCTCTTACTGCTCCCCTGTCTCCGCCCTTCTCTTTTGTGTGTTTCTTTCACTCAGTCTTTTCATAACATCTCTGAAACCACCCCGCAGAAAAATCTCCCAAGAACTAAGCTATCTCCCAAGAACATGTAAACGCTCAGCACCAGTTATACCATATACCATTTATCTTTCCAGGAAATGGAAGAACCCCCCAGGGCCATATATCCCCATACGCATGACAGAAGGGCAAACCTTCCAGGAGATCAATCCATAGATCTGACTGCTTTGTAAGGGATTTACTAAGTGCAAAACAAATCATTCTTGGCGCCTGCCTTTGGAAACATTTCCTTTTGTGTTTAGAGAGTGCAGTCACCCGGTCACTTGCATTCTGAGACATGAAGTCTTGCAGATGGTTTAGTGTGTGCTCAGTAAGATGGCCTTCTCCATTAACTCGTCAGCTCTCAACACATGCTGTTCCCAAGTCTGTTTAGGGTGGTAAATCTCATGGCCTCGCAATAGCCTAGTAGACTTAGTATTAGGTGCTCTACTTGGCAGTAAAAGATTTAGAAATGTGTTAACAGAAATTCTACTTAAATGGCCCATCTGCAGAGGTTGAATGTGCCCGCTCTTAGACAAACACGGAAGAGAAGAGCAGTGTTTGCAAAAGAGAAAGAAAGTTTCCTAGAGCATCTGATGTCTAGTGGCTTCACTTCAATTTCCTTTTCCTGTTGACTTCCTTGAGCACAGTCTCTGAGTTAATAACAGATATGTGAAGATTTTATTGGCGCTTACTCTCAGAACTACAAGGGAGGGGGAAGCAGGATTTCGTTGAAAGACAAGAGACATAAAATAAGAGTTAGAGCAAAGACTTCTGCAAGTCTTGCGGAATGCTGCAAGCAGCTATCACTTAATATCTGACTTCCCTGCCTTCCACTGAAACACAAGGCTCAGGCATTTTTATCCCTGCTCCGGGTATGAAGCTGGCAAGGTCCTTTGACACAGGGCATGGACTGGCCTGGAGCCATCAGCTGTCAACATCCCTGGATACTGAGGCCTTGAGTGTCCTGTTCCAGAAAGAAGAATCTAGGCATCATACCACAGTGCCCACTGTTTCTGTCGTGGCCAGGGTGATAAATAGGGACACACAGTAGCCCACAGAGAATTATATCTTTATTTTTAAGTATCATAAGTTTGTCTTCCAAATGTAACAAGATTATTCCTAGAACAATTGTTATCTCTGGAGATGTCACAGCTCTTGACACGCAAGTAAAACTTAAGTCTTTACCAGAGCTTCAGAGATGGCTCAGTGACTCAGGGTCTTCCAGGGGACCCTGGTTAGATTCCCAGAACCCACATGGTTTGCAACTTCAGTTTCAGGAGACACATTATGCTCCTCTGGCTTCCACACGCATGAGGCATGCACATGGTGCACAGGCATGCGTGTAGACAAAGCACTCTTGCACATTAGAGTCTTCACATGAACAAATAAATAAAATAACCCTAAAATAACTATGAGCTCCCAACTTGTCACTGGAGAAAGTCATAGAAATAATGGCTTTGATACTAGCAACATCCATCTCCGGTTTCTTACCATGGATTCAAAGAAAAGTTATGTGTCAACGAACTACAAAGACACATAAACAACTTCGACAGCTCTTGACACTGCTACAAAAATGATCAGCACATGGATTTTCATTTCTTAGGTAGAGAAGTGAGATTCCTTAGAGAATCTCTTGTAAATGAAGCATAATCCCTTCATGAGACTAACCATCCAGCCATAGGAAGTGAGGGTTGGAGCCCAGGACTCCAACAGAGTCTATATTTTATAGCAACATAATCTATTGTTTATAGCAATAGACACTGAGGTGTCTGGGCTGTTACAGCATTCAGTCTGTCAGATTCTGAAAATTGCTGGTTGAATGAACAGTGAAACATTTGCTAAAGTGAGCTATTATGAAGTTATATACCAGTAATCTTTCAAGGAAAGGAGAGACACCATTAGCAAGAATATTAAATTTTATCTTTGAAATAAGCAGAGGACTCATATGTGTGGTTATGTCTGCATATATGCTTGTAGAATAGCCAGCATTGGTTTTCAATGTATGCCTTTGTACTTCATGTTCTATTATTTATTGCATTGTCTCTCCTATAAACTGCACTTACAGTTCTTTAAATCTCACCTGATATTTTTGTCTTTTTTATGACTAATAAAATTATATTCCTGTGAATATATCTATTTTATTAGTTGTTCTATGATGTTATTTATGCTTACTGTTTTTCTTGTCCTATTTTGATCTAGTTAAGATACGTTTTATTTTCCATTCCTATTTGCTGTTGAGGTGCCCAGCTTAAAATACTGTTTAAGAGACTGCCATAGGTATTACACAGTCAAGACAGATTTTAGCTATAAAGGTGGAGTTCTCTACACTTCTAAAGCAGAGAGTTTCTTATAGCATGTTATACTTATTAATAACCACCTCTGTGTGTCTTGCCATTGCAAACCTGTTGTTTTAATCTGTACTTACTTTGAATATGTCTAGAATTTCAAAATAACAAGTGACCATTTTTATCATTGTTTATTTTTAGCATCTTAGTACACTTTTCTTCTTTGAGCCTTGGAGAATTATTGTTTGTTTTCCTTAATATTACCATCCATATCCATAACACTATCCCAAGTCGATGTTGCATTTTAAAAGAAACCCATTTTTCTCAAGATTTGAAGCTCGTCATAATGCTTAGAAAGTGTTTCAGAGATGTTGATGCTAAGAACAATTCTTGGTACTCTCCTAAATATTATGACAGCATGTCAGAGTTATTAATGCCAACAATTTCAAAGTCCAAGACAGTTCTCTGTGGTTGGTAAGAAGTGTAAAGTTAATACTTCTCTCCTTAAAAAGTCTTTAAAGATTGTCCAACAAGGTGAGAAAATGATAACTAGTGACCTTTAACCTCAGGGCCCACATGATGTTTCTTTTGTCATGAATTTGAGATCCACTGGAAAGCTGTGAGAAGCAGCTAGATCTGAAACCATCCAGACCTGGACAGATATGCCTGTAGCCTGTCAGTGAAGCACAGGTCACCTGGGAAGGTCAGCTATCGAGCACTCGGAAACGGCAGGTTTTCATCCTTCCAAGTCTGCTGGTACAAGCTTCTTCAGTTGTTATGAAATAGGTCCAGGGCAGAAAGTCAGCACCAAGCTGTAAATTCTACTTCCCAGTCATCTAATCTGTACGGACACTTCCCATAGCTAGCTAAAGGGAGTACAGGCTCTCCCGTGCTCCGTGCCCCACCCCACAGCGCTGCAGGCTGTTGAGGAGACCAGTTCTATCTGTCAGAAAGGCCAACAGTAAAAAGCGTTCTGGGAGTCACCCAGACGTCCCCAGGAAGAAAGTGTGATGAGGCGAAACGTAAGTTAAGAAACAGCTCTATTCGGAGCCAGGGAACTTGGGGAAGTCATGAAAAGCCACAAAAGCCTAAACTACTTGGCGAGACCTGTAGGTTAATCAGAGTGCCATTGCAATGCCTTCCATTTCCCTTTCCCAAAAGGAGCGGATAAGTAGCTAATCTGTAAAAGGCACTGTGCGGAACTCTGGAGCACTTATTTGTATGAGCCGGCATTGCTGAGCCATCTAAGTGAGCGCGTGGCCAAAAGTGCCACTATTTTCACTATTAACATGGCAGCTTTTTAATCTTATCATTTGTGTGTGTGTGTGGAATGAGGTGTGTGTGTTGCAGTGACCTGTGAGAGCCAGAAGACAACTTGTAGGGATCGCTGTTTACTCCCACCGTGTGTGTTCCAGAGATGGAGCTCACTTGGTCAGATTTCCCAGGCAAGTGCTTATTCTGCAAAGACATCTTGTCTGAAACTCTTGAGTCCAAAAATTGTATTGCTACTTGATAAATAAACGGTGAGGATGAAGAGACATCTGGACCCAAGTCATTAGGCAAACGTTCTTCTCAAATGGTAACACTTATCCTTTTGAATGGAGAGCGTGTGTGCAAAACGTCTCCAAATGGTGACTTTCTGCCCTAAGCCAAACCTTTATGTTGGTCCTTCACCCCTCTTTATGGAAATGAATATTTCTAACTGGGAAAAAAGGGGGGGCATTGTAAACAGAGACTGCATGTTGGTTTCCCAGATGCCCAGACCCAAATAATCACATAGAAACTATACTAATTACCACATTGTTTGACCGATGTTCAGTCATATTCCAAGCTAGCTCTTACATCTTAAATTAACCCATTTCTATCCATCTTTGTATCACCACAAGGCTGTGACGTACCAGTAAGTTTCCAGTATCTTTCTCCTTTGGCAGCTACATGGCGTCTCCCTGACTCCACCTTCTTTCTCCCTACATTCTGTTTAGTTTTCCCCCACAGCTCTATTCTGCCCTGCCATAGGCCAAAGCAGCTTCTTTAATAACCGATGGTCACAAAACATATTCACAGCATGCAGAGAAGAATCCCACATGCGGAGGGGAGCCATTGAGACAGTTGGGTGCCTTCTTCTCTCAGGAACTGCTTACAAGGCATATTTCAAATTAAGAAAAAATATATGGAGATACTCAGGTTTGCCTCTCTCTGGCATGTAGAAATTAGAAGCTGTGACAGCAGAAACAAAGCAGGATGTCCTTGAGTAAGCCCACCTGACGAGAAAGCATGTTTGCTAAATAACATCTTCAATCCTAAGTGTTGATGGAGGTCGGAGTCAGTGGCTCTAAGTTACTTGTTCAGGTGGCTTCATTCCTCCATTGCTGCAGATGCAAACACTGCACCTGCTGTTAACTGCAGCCACAATTAGACTATTACGGGAATAATGAGACATTCGATTTTGAAGACGTAGATGGCTGGCCCACAATTAGTCCTGGCTAAAGCATTTTCACCCATATTCTGTTCAAACAAGTCCGATTTTCTGACCTCCCTTTGTGGGGAGATAGAAAGGAGGAGAGATAACCAGGCATGCGCTGGTAGGAGGAATCCAATAGGATAACCATCCTGGATGGCAAAGATCTAAGCAAGGACAGCACACACAAAAACATAACTCAGGGGAAACAAACTGCCGGACCTGCTTCAAACCATGAGCCCCTTCCTTAGTCTCCCTTACCAAGCTGGCAATTTGTGAGAGTGGTACAGGGAAGATGCTGTGTGACATCCCTGTTCCTCTCCTCTGATACACACATCCTCCAGAATGGGGAGCTCACTGGGATTTATGTCCAGATTGGCAGCATTTAGGGTGGGTCTTGACTTTAACCCCACCTTTCTCCTTGGGACACCCTTCAGCTGTGAATGTCTAAAAGGCAATTGTTTTCTTCTTAGGTGGATGTTTTCAGTGAAATGCTCAGAACTGCCTGCATTGATCCGATGGCCTTTATGAAAACAATTGTAAAGGAGATATTTCCTTTTCTTTTGACTCCTATAAAGCAAAAGTTTTCCAAAACTATATCTTTTATGTACGATCTTTTGTATATCCTAAATGTTGAACAATCCTTATTTTTTCACAGATGTAACACAGTTTCCAGTGTAAGATGAAGCACACATATCACTTTCATCTTGAAAGGTTTTTTCCTACCTGCTGTTTAAGATACTAATATATTTTAAAATGGAAATGCACACATGAAAATAGCTTGCTAATACTAAGAGACAAGGCACTCTATTCTGCTCTCCTGTACACTTTAATGAAATCATTAATTGGTTTTCAGAGTTCCTAAATGTACCGACTGAAGTTTAAATGTGCCCTTAAAATCAAGCGTGAGGAAGTGTAATAACACAGAAACTCTTTGCCATCCCTTCAGCTCTAAGACCACTTCTAAGTTAAAGCCCTGCATCTTAACTGCCAGTGATATAAGCCTTGGTTATAAATTATTAAGAACTTTAGATGGGAACACTAAAGCTTGTTCAAATGATCAGGTATTCCTATAACTGCCTGCTGGTGAGTGCTCCTTTGTTATGAGCCCTGCACCAATGTCAGGAGGATGCTGTCAGGGAGTTTATGTCACCCCTAACTTCAACCTTTATGTGATGCCATTCATAACCAAGTGACCTCATTACGGCTAATGCAAAGGACCATTCCCCATCAGCAGCAAACTGTACTCGTTTTGAGAATAGTCAGGCAGTGGAGAAATGAGCAGACTGCATGGACAACTTTCCTCTCACTCTTCGGCTTTTATTCAACACCAATGAGAATAATAAAAGAGGGGGCAGCACATTCTAATAAATTCTCGGATGTGTCTATTGATACCATTTCAATATAAACATGGGATTTTTTTCAAGCTAGATCTTCAACACAGACAAAAATAGGGGAAATTACGGGGATCATTCAGGTGACAATCTCACATGACTAATTTTGCAGTTATTGTGTCTCCCTTTTGTTGAGCTCTTCTCTCCCCAAACATTACAGGCCTTCTTGTCTACCTCCTGGTAGTAACTGTAAACTTTTCAGAAACCCCAGTTCTGCAATATTGCTTTTTTTTCCTTTTAAAAAGTGATATATGGGAGCACTGATGTAGAAACACACATGAAGCATAAAGCACAAACTAGTAGAATTACTTAGAATAATGTATCTAAAAAGTAGAAACCATGAGGTTCCTACTGCAAATACATTTGTCACTGAAAGATCATTAGTACCCATTTTATGACTGTACTGTGGTTATTATAGTTCTCGAACATTTGAAATGTTACTGGAAATTGAAGGTTAAGGATTAATCACATTACATCATGGCTTCGTGGGAAGTACCCTTTGATCTACTAGGAAAGTAAACTCTAGAGGAAAGCAGTATTCAGCCTAAAGAGGAATGAAAGTGCTGCACTACCAGGAGAGATGCTATTGGTTTATTTAACAAGATGAGATTTCTACCACTCTACCAGGTAAAGGCTAAACATCTGCTTTACGATGGAATGCAGAAACTCAATGAGAAGGCTGCCGAGCAACTAGAAATCCTTCTTGGTTCCTATCATGCAAGTGTTCCCAAATATACTCTAAACATAAATGACATGAACAAAGGAAGGTTTAACAACAACCCTGTTTCTCAAGGCATGGTCCTGACCTGGCAGCATCCTCATTGTTGGAAAACTTCTGGGTAGTGCAAGATCTCAACACCACCTCAAATCTATGAACCAGAACCCTTGATGGTGATGTATGACAATCTGATGTGCGTGCCTGATGTGTTGTGAAGCCTCACAACCACACTATTACAAAACCTGACATATTCCCAACTGGTGGCTGGGCAGAGCAAGTGGCTATGTCATCGAGAGAAGATAAGAAATGATGTGGAATAGCATGTAAGAGATATCTGATACAGCAAAGTCCCTGGAATCACCATGTAACTCTGGATATTGGGGTAAGTCATTTGTTGTTGGTAGACTCTAAATTCAGATTAGATCAGGCGTGGTAGTGTAGGCCTGTAATCCACCACTTAGGAGGGAAAGGCAAGAGGATTAACTGTGAGTTTTTGTAGTCCTGATTTTCTCGCCACATGTTAAGGGCAAAGTGTATAAACATTTGCTCTTTCCAACCCTGTGTGAAGGACAGGCATTAGTTGGTTTGTGGTTACAAGGTATTAAACTGAACCATATGATAGGTTTTTTTGTAGCATAAGCACTGTGTTGGAAAATCATGATAGCTGGAACATGACTGTGATTTGATTAAGTTGGAATTTCACCATTTTAGATGTGTGGAGCCATGTCATGCTCTCCCAGCACATTAAAATAGATTCAGAATTCTAAATCAGTTGATTATAAAACTAAAACAAAAATATTTTTAAATGTTCAAGTTTAAGCTCTGCTGGTGTATGCTCAGTACTTAATTAATGCCTTCTTACACAGCACAATGAAATGTATATTGCTAAAGAAAACTAGTGAGAAAGACCTAAGAAAGAGCACAGTCCTCCATGGAAGACAATGACTGGTTTTTATTTGTATTCCACAAAATACTAATACCAGCAATTTTGGATTTTATATTCTACTTTTTCAGATAGCTTTGTTATAGAAATGGATTTTTGTTTTTAGCCTTTCGATGTTTAAATATCATAATTATGTAACATCCCAATAAGTTGATCCTCCTTAATAAAAATGGCTAGAACTTCAATCATGACTCCATCCATTTTATCATTTTTTATTATTTCATTGTGTGTATGTGTATGTGTGTGTGTGTGTGTGTGTGTGTAGTTGTCCTCAGAGGTGTCCGATACCCATGGAGCTGGAGTTAGGATTAGATGTGAGCCATAAGATGTGAGTGCTGGGTATTGAAGTCTCATCCACTGCAAGACCAACATGAACACTTAACCACTGAGCCATCTCTTTAACTCTGTCTATCTTTGTTCATTACCTTTAAATTTTTATCACAACATGTATCTACAAAAAGAAAAGACTTTAACAGCTTACTGAAATTCCAACCACTAAGATTACAAGACTAATACTGAATTCCATTAATTTGATTATAAATGTCTACCTTAGTTGTTTTAGTCACTTTTTTACTACTATAAAGAGACACCGTGGCCAACGAAACTTATAAAAGAAAGCATCTAATTTGGGGCTCCCTTCTGGTTTCAGAACATGATTCCATATCCAGCATTAGAAGGAGAAAGGCAGCACAAGGGAAGGTATGTCACAGTGTTAGTACTGAGGGCTTATTGTTTATCAACAAGTTAGAAGCAGAGAGAGACAAAGAAAGAGTGCTAATTGAAATGGTATGGGCTTTTAAATCCTCAAAACCAACCCCTAGTGACACACCTCCTCCAACAATGCCACCCCTCTTAATCCTTATCAAACAGTTCAACCAAATGGAGAGCAAGCATTCAAAGATATGATCCTACGGTGGTTATTCTCATCAAACCACCATGATGGCCACACTTTTTTTCTTAGAATACTATTTAAATTCCACACCTTTGCTTCTTGCTTGTTTCTCGTGTCTGTATTTTTTCCATTTGCCAATTCTTTTTGTTACATCCAATTCCTTAAACTCTAGATTCCCCATGGCTTGATTTCCTTCGGCCGTCACCTGGTTCCTGTCACTAACTTCTCTTTTATTTTGATACTGCATGAAGCTCAATTTATTCTGATCCCCATAAAAATAGATCTATAAAACTGGCAACAGCTTATGTAAACCTTTCAAAACAATACACATAAACACCTGTCAATCTTCACAGAACTCTGCATGACAGATTTTTATTTTGGTTCAAAAACTCCACTGCTATATGAAGCTTTCTTCTGCTTTAAGAATTGTCTTTAAAAAATCAGACATTTTTTCTTATATTCAGAACTCACATTGTATTACTCATCTTGACTGCCCTCTTTGATTTCAAATAATTAGTAATATAATACATTTTAGTAGCAACTAGCCCTTCATAAATGTAACAGCTTAAAGACTGCCTCAAATTTTAATACTTCTTCCATCAAAAGGTAGGTTTCCCCCTCCTGTGTTGATTGAGCTCAGCAATAGCTTTCACCAAGAAAGTGTGGATGAAGTAAAGATCCTATGTCAGGTTCCAGGCATGTCACAGGATGCTATCATCATCCATCCCTTCTCTTCTAGCGCTCACTGCTAAACTCTTGAACTGCTACCTCAAAAGTCCAACCAAACTGAGCAAATCAGACTGTGAAAAAAAATGCAAACTAGTCACACCGGAGAACCATAGAGGAAACGGCACTGATAGATGTCCAATATTCTGATATCCCATCTAGACCTCAGCTTGTGTGTTCACCTAGTGGAGGACCCACAAAGTGTTGAGCTAATAGTGCACTCTTCACACACATACACATACACACACAATAATGATATATTTTATTTGAAGCCACTAATCATGGAAGGAGTTTGTTACATAGTTTATTAATTACTTTCCTGGTTGCTACAATAAACTGCTCTGACCAAAACAACTTGAGAATAGGTTCATTTTGGCTCACAGTTTGAAGGTACAATTCATCATGGTAGGGAAGTCAAAACTATGGAAGCTTGAAGCAACAGGTCACCCCGTGTACCAGGTCAGAAAGAAGACAGTGATAAATGCTTGTATTTGACTATCTCCTTTGGGTGGAGTCCTGGGTCCCCAGTCCATGGAGTGGTGATACATTCATTCAGGGTGATGGATCTTCTTTCATTTAGCCTAACCTAAATATGTCTCTAATATGTCCAAAGGAGAGCTTAATCTAGGTACTCTCTCACAGACACACCCAGAAGATAATGTAACTTGGATAACCCATTATAGGTATGACAACAGGCTTGTATCCAAGCTGAGCCCAGATCCTGACAAGCAGACAACCACACATAGTGATAGATAACTAGAGCGTTACCATTTAATTTATTCTGTTTTGTGAAAATTAGCTTATTTTCAGGTTCAACATTCTGTATTATTTTTATTAATCTATGCAGATTCTATTTCTTCAGTATAAATTCCATTAAACAGAAACATGAGGGTCACAGGTCTAAACAAATATTTTAAGACTTTGAAATAAAAACTATTTCCCAATTGCATTCATGAAAGAATGCAACAAAGTACAGTCATACCAGCAAAGTAGAAGGGTAAGTCTATATTCACAGCCCCTGCAACATGGATAATTAATATTTTAAAAATTAGTAATCAAGATACAAGCTATTGCTGTTGCCCTTGATTGCCTTCCAGAAGTGAACATAAGTCTCCATTGATGAAGACACCATCCTCTTCAGACACTGGACACAGAGGAACCTGAGCTGGATCTGACCTGAAAGCCTCCACCCTGAGCAATGGCTTTCATGGTTTCAGAAAGTACCATGCAAGCTTCCAAAGGAGGAGAGCAATTGACAGTCCTGTCTGGATATGATGCCTATGGACCACAACAATGACTGCATAGCCCCAAAACCCTAAGAATTCAATAGTGGCACACATCCCTTGGTGATCACCAACAGCTCTCTAGTTAGGCTTAAGACCCACTTGACAAAAGAAAAACCATGACTGTTACTGGAAAAGTAGCCAACAACCTGGGGCCAAGGAGGTCATAGATCTTGGAGGAGACTCTACAATTGCCAGTTTACTGTAAACCAACATAATTCCTAGCTATAGTTTAAATATTTATCTTAATTCCTACAGATAAGTGTAGCCCTTACCTCTCATCAAAGAACTTTTGCTTGCAATATATGGAGACCATTATAGAAAACCACAATCAATCAAAATGAAGATAACAAAAGGTCATGTGGATCCCATACCCAACATACACACACACACACACACCATATACACATTAATAGTAAACAATTCTTTTAAACACATTGAAATCAGTTCTTGGAATTATGCTTTTGACCATCCCCAATAGCATTACCCTCTTTCTCTAACAAAAGTAAGCATTCTAAATCTTAATTTATTATTCTCTTATTTTCATTTGTTATCATAAATAGGCAGAAATAAATGCTAGGTTATGAATTAGTTGATGATAGGTGACTAAAAAAATGATGCTTATTTTGCTTGTTCTTGCACTTTCTGGAAGAAATAATTCCTAAAATTTCTTGATGCTATATGCTATATATTTTTCTAACTTACTGCTTGCCTCATAAATATTCTTATAGTTTCTTTTCATGTTGATTTAGAAAGAGTGATTCATTTTCACCTGCCCATTGTGTTCACTAATTCTATTATTAGATGTATGTGTTATTTCTATAGCTATATTTTCCTCTCTCACAAAAAAATGCTGTTAAGGTCACGTGTGGATTGGCAAGCGTTCTTATAACTAAGATCTTCCGATTTCAAATTAAGCAGCAAATCCTGCCTAGCAGGTATGCTCTCTATTTTTGGATTTTCATTAACACCAGATGCAGACAAGTTGAAAACTAAAAATAGCCATCATAAGTCCACTCCTTGTTAACTTGACATAAAATCACATCTCTGCCGGGTGGTGGCGGCACACGCCTTTAATCCCAGCACTGGGGAGGCAGAGGCAGGTGGATCTCTGTGAGTTCAAGACCAGCATGGTCTACAAGCGCTAGTTCTAGGACAGGCTCCAAAGCTACAGAGAAAACTTGTCTCGAAAAAAATATCGCATCTCTTTATGTTGTGCCTAATTTCCAAATGAAAACAATAACCATGTCATAATAATGCCTAAATGTAACTATCCCACATACAATCGCAAACACATTAGGTATTTACCCAGGTCATAAGTATGCCTAACATGATATTACTATCCTTCATGCAACCACAAATACATTATAAATTTAGAATAGGTAGCAATGTCCATTGAGGGATATTCTTTTAGTATCTTAAACTTAAATATGATAATCAAAATCTCTTAGTTGATGTTTTATCATGTTGACCGAGATTTCAGTACTGCTCAGTCCCTCAGCTGTTCAATTCCAAGGAAACACAGAGAGGTCTACAATAATTATAAACGGGTTGGCCTATTAGCTCAGGCTTATTAATTCTTATATCTTATATCAACCCATAATTTTTGTCTGTGTTAGCCCCGTGGCTTGGCACCTTTTATCATTGAGACATTCTCATCTTGCATCCTCTGTATCTGCGTGATGACTGCAGACTCAGCATTTCCTCTTCCCAGAAGTCTCCTGTTCTGGTTGCCCCACCTATACTTCCTGCCTGGCTACTGGCCAATCAGTTTTTTTATTAAACGAATACAAGTGACAAATTTTTGCAGAGTTCAAGACCATTGTCCTGTTAGGTCTGTTGCCTTTTTTCATCCTGCATGGATTAGGCTATTGCCATTTTATACTGACTCTTATTATAGGACATGGTAGCACCAAGAGGTGCCCTAAAACATCTCCTGCACTCCAGACATAAACTTTCTTACTTCCATTGTGGAGAAACAATCCAATTTCTCCATGGTAATATGGATCAGTCACTCCTTCTAAAACTATTATTCCTTGCTTAGCATATTGGCTGAAGGGTATCAAAAGCCCAAAGTGGCCAGGGAAAACTTTAAGTTTCCAGTTCCAAATCCCTCCCCATCCTCCCCATCTCACTTCTCTCTCCCCCTCTCCCCTTAG